>WKFP01014229.1:1120017-1175062 GCA_011057875.1 Pterocles orientalis
CTGTTGACAATGATACTACCCCCCCCCGAAAAGGCTCGGCCTGTTGCCAGCTAATACTCCCCAGAAACCGCACAGACGATTCCCCCAAAAAGGGGGGGGAAAGGGGGGAAAGGGGGTGCACCGCTCCCGGAGGCACTCACAGAACGGAGATAACAGCCCAAGCGTCCCAACCCGAGAGCTGACCAAAGCAGGGGAAAAAAAAACAGCTAACGATCCTCCTGGAGAGGGAGGATGCCAAAACTCACGGAACGGAGATAAACGAGTGTCCCGGGCCGAGAGCTAACGGCGACCGTGGGGGGAAGGGGAAGGAAAGGCCTTGGGAGAGCGAACGCAGGCTCCCCAAAGCGAGATGAATCCAGAAGTGAAAGCCAGTACTCCTAGAAGAGTCTTCTTCTAATATACTGGGTATACTGGGTATGACGTGCATGGGATGGAATAATTGGTCAGTCTGCTTCTCAATCTTTACCTAAAAGCAAATCCCAGGCTAGAAGCCAGACTGTCTCTTCCCCCCAAAAGGCTGAGTGTATGTCCTTGAGAACAAATAGCAACATCCTAGCAATAACTATAAACGTTCTTCTCTTATCAATTCTCTCCTGAGCAGGAATCCAAAACATAGCTATTTATGAAGAGAAGGGAAAAGGAAAAAAAAATTAACTCTGCTCTGCTTAACCCACGACACTGGCAAAGAGTTTATGCTCAATCATTTCAAAGTTCAAAGAATAAAGGATGCTCTTGTATGTTTTCTTCTAATTTGAAGATGTTACATTTACATAAAAGGGTTGAAACCTGTTTGGAAATGTCTTAAGCCTTATCGTTTGGTTGTCTTAACCTTCGGAGGTTAAGCCAAGATTATTTATGATTTATTTCGTTTGGAAGTATCTGTGAAGTTCAGGACATATATATAATGGAACATATTGACTGTGAAATGTTCCTGACTATCAAGCTGAGGACATTCAAAAATACTTTTTGTGTGTGAGTGTTGTCAGTTAGCTGGGGTACTAGAAGATCAGACAGCCAAATTAGAGCAACTCGTTGATTTTGTTGTGAAGATCGATGAATATGACAGAATAATAGATGACATGTGGTTAGTATCAAATACAAAGGGAGCGATGACACCAGGAAAGGTGTACCAGCTGTGTATACACAGAAAAAAATGATCATTTTTGAGGCATGGTGCAAAAAAAAGTAAGGCAACAGAAAAGGCACAGACTAAGTGGATGCGTGGAAGAGAAGTGAGGGTAAGGGGAGTACTCAGAAAAGGAGCGTGGAATAATAGTCTCTCGGAACTGAGGCACTGAATACCGATAAGCCTGAGAAAGGCTGGTGGGGGTAGTGACTTAACATGTAAGGAAAATATTGAACATAAAAATAGAGATGGATTGATAATAGAAGGGTCAATGGCGCATTTCATAGATAGCCCTTTCTGTCAGATTAGCTGAGCTAAAGGAGAAGAATCAGACTACAAAAGCTGAAGATATTATTGAAAACTTTATAAGAGCTTAGAAAATTGTGAGTCATCCGATATGTCTATTCTACATGTTCTGCTGGTAATATAAGGAAAAAAGGTATCATGACCAAGAGAGATTAGAAATGGTTTCCTAGAAATAGAAATATTGGTGAGGCTTTTACTTGATGGGATGTGACCAAGGAGCACCATAATGTTTGTCACTGTGGCTGGAGCACTGAAATTTGGTGGCTGGACTCCAGATGTCATTTGTTCTTCACTGTAGTTGGCAGGAGGCAGAGAGGGCTTTAGATGAGCAAGCAGTTGACAGGAAGTAAGACCAGGACTTCAGTGACATTAGTTTGACAGCATGTCATCCAACTGATTCTGTGAGGCTGCAGGGAGTACATGGGCAGGGTCCATCTCACATCGTCAGGTGCTACAGATGTCAGACATTTACAGAGGATGAATCATCTGACCTTCCCACGCCCTGCTATGAGGAGGAGGTCAGTAGCTCTCTGGAAGTGGGTATTTTCCAGATATCTTCCCTGCAGTGACTAGAAAGGGAGCTTCAGGTGGCTCGCTCACCCTTTTGTGTCTGACTTTTAGATTCCCAAGTTAAGTCAGACAAGCCTCATGCAGGACTTTTGCTCAAGTATGCAACTTGGTGAAGACACTCAAATCAAGCCAAGATTATTCAGTTTTTTTAGAGTGGCTGGAAGGCTGTACTTTATCTCCTGGCAGGACTCGCAGCATGCAACAAGACAAATGCTTGCTGGTAAGGACTGTAAGTACAGAGTGGGTGGTTAAAAACACATGCAAAAAGTAAAGTTTCCCTGAGGTTGGAGGTAAGATATTAGATTCAGGATAATAAAATTACCTGGTAAAAAGTTAAAATATTCTTGTAGTGAAAATACCATGAAGTTCATAGAAAAATGAAGTTACATAGAGATTATATGTAGCAAGAAAGGAAAAACTGTACAATTTTATCTGACAACAGAGGCAGTTTAAGTGTAATTTATATCCAAACAGGGATTTAAATGATTTTGGCAAGGAAGCTTTAGTGAGGTTAGAAAAAGTAGATCATGGCAACCTTTGAGAGATAAGAGACACCCCCTGAACAAGGGAGAAACATTGATCATGAGGCATTTTAATTACTCTGATATTGATTAGGATAACATAAATGCAATTATAAAGAAGAAAACATTCTTAAAAGTTTCATATTCTTAGGGCAGCCTTGTTTTGTTTCCAGTAATACCTTGAACAGGTTTTATAGTCTAAGGCTATTCCATGCCTGATCTTAAGAAGTAAGCTAAATAAGAAATCACATTTAAGATACAGAGCATCCTGGATCTACTTATCTGCTTATCATTGAGTTTGAAACACTCATGAGAGAATGTTGTGTACTTAAAGTGTTTTCACTTTGAGAAAGAGGAAGGTGAATGAAAGCTGGATGCTCTGAGGAATGTTGATTGGAATTCTATAATGTATGAGAAATCTCCTGAAGAAGAGGAGGAAATATAATATTTAAGAAACAACTGATGAGAAGGTAATTGAAATTCATCTCAAGCAAATAGCTGTTCTGCTGCATACAAAGTAGAATGCCAAGCAAATTAAATGAAAACAGAATAATATGTCTAACTCAAAACTGAAAATTGGAGTATGTTTTTTCTCAAACCTTCCAGTTCAATGGCACCCCTAAAAGTGACTTCATTTTTCTACCACCTATAGAGAAAGCCTAAGATAAATAGAACTAAGATAGAAGAACACATTGCCAACAGGTAAAAGCAGATTAAATTAATCACACCTCTTGTATATCATTTAATTGGGAAAATATTCCAATCCTGTTTATGTTACTATTAAAATATTTGATCTTCAATAAAAGAAAATCAAGCTAACAATTCTGTGAAATCCTACAAGCTTTACAATTTCTAGTTGGTTTTGTGCTCATCTCAGACCATGTAACCAGTCTGGGTACAGCAGTTCACAACAGCTGACCTCCCTACTTTTTAGATCAGAGACAAAAAACTTTGGCTGAATATAAGAAGGATTTCTGTGTATGAGCATATCTGGGAGAATTGTACCAACAAAGATATTCTGTATGGAGATCATCTCTTCAAGGTTTAGAAAACTAAGAAGTGTTCATCTGCAAAGTATATTCTAATACTTTGAGGACCTGGCCAGATGCTGGCTCACGGTCTACCTTAGTAACTCTGCCTTAGTTCATCTGACAGGTCCTAGGCCAGAAAGGTCACATTCAACCTTAACATCCAGAAAAGATTCATTATGCTTTTGTTTGAACAAAATGATTGACATCTGGGACACCAAATTTAACAGAAAGCCAGAAAAGATTAAGAGTCTTTTCAATTTAGAGACCTATGTTGGTGCCAGAGAGAAGAGCACTTCAGCATGCTAATGACTTCTTGGTTTTGCAGAAGAAGGAGTTGCTGGAAGGAGTTTCAAAGGATTAATGCCATTCCCAGGACTGAGCACAAGTGCTTGTATTATACACAAATGCTTGCTTTGAATAAAATGGTTGCTGTGCTTTTACCTGTCAGCATTAGTTGGACTCCTAGTGTTAAAGACATCACAGATCCCATAAAATATGTGCTACCTCTGGACTCATGAAAACTCCAACTCTGGCTGTAGTTACACTTAATGCAACATAGCCCTTACATCTGAGAAAGCCTGCAGCTGTCTAATTCAATTTATATGGGTCATCCTAGGAGAAATTTCTAAGAAATCAAATAATTGAGAACAGTTTCATTCTCACAGCTATTGTAATGACTGGGATTTAAATTATATGAGCCCTTGTTTCATAATTAAAACATAATCTCTGTCAGTTCATGTACATACATCTTGGTCAACATCTCAACTCAGTGTGGGTCTCTGTGGCAATGAAATCTCTCTGCCAGTAAAGAAAGAGGAATCAGTAAAATTTTCTCAGCTGCTCCTACTAAATCTGTAACACTGTCAGATCAGATGTGAGACCTAGATCTTTCAGAGAGGTAACATCAGCTGAACACACTTCTGTATTCCCACTGTCTTTACACTTTTGAAAAGATGGAGTGGTGGCTGGCTACATGGCATTCATTGGTTCTATTTTGTTAAGTCATCTGTTTCTCCTTTTACAAGCCAGATTTGAAAAGTTACACCATAAAGATAGCTTCATTATTTTGGTAGCCTTCTTTACAGAGGATATTCTTCAGAATAATCTTCCCACAATTTGGAAACATGTTTTTTGCTATTATGCTGTATAATTAAAATTTCTCTGCTTTCTCCATCGTCTTTTAACATTCTACTATCATACTTAACCTTTTTCACAACCACACCTCATTCATGGCTCTGAGGCATCTTTAAGGAAATAAATCACCTAATTTACCATTTCCAGGTGTTGAATTTGCACCTGACAGTATCTACGTGCATGACTTTGCATGTTATACAATTAAATTTCATTCCCACTTTATAATTCTATCTTCAAAAACATCTAATTCTTCCTGTGTTAAAATGCCAGCCATTTGAAATACAGTGGCCCCCAGCTTTGCATCTTCACATTCCTCCCAATATTTTTAAAGGAAATAAATTAACATTTACATCAGTTCTCAAATCCCTTTTAGAATCTCTGTTGACAATTTCCTTTCAAACCAAGAGCTTCATTTGCTAGCATAATCCCATGTTGTTTAACTTTTGGCCAATTTGTTAATTTTCACATAATTACATACATTTTCTTCATGTGAATTAATAGTTTCCCATGTGGCATATCTGGTTTTTCAGAAGATCAAAGAGATACTTTAGGTTTTTTTCCCCTACTGGGAACACATACTAGCTTATCAAAAAGTGGTTTAGGTTTGCTTGGCATTCTCATTTGCTTAATTCTTCCTATCCTTCACAATTTGTTCTGGCATATTGTGGAGAACAGTGCCATTCCTCACAGAATAGAGTCATTATCTGAATCCTCATTATCTAATTTTACGTGCTAGTTTTCACAATTAATCTGCTACTAAGACAATCCAATTGATTGTATTAATTTATTTGAATTAAATGTTGTCATTTCTATTTCCATACCTCATTCTCACAGGCTATCGTGGGTTGACCCCAATGTTTTGTCATCTGTATTAATATCATCTGTGTTAATACTCAGGCAAATTAGGTCACAGGTGGTTTTAATGTTAGCTATGTGACATCGACCCAATACAAATACTGCACTTCATGCTCCTTCCCCTTTTTTTAAACTAGTAAGGGTTTCTTTTAATTTCCTTCATAAGTAGTAAATAAACTTCAATTTTGGCAAATTTTACATTTCAGGATTTCTAATCTGTAGCTTTCTTTACTGATTATCTTTTTTCATTCCTTCTTAACTCTTAGCTAATCACCAAAGACCTGCCTGTAGTGCTTGTTTATCTACTTATGTCTGGAAATCATGTCCAAAATCTGTATTAAAAGAATATGTGAAGAACCATTACAATTTCCAGACATTTTTGGACCATTTGTATTTAAAAACAAAAAGGTCAAGCTTTTTCTAAGGTTGGGTGTGCTTCAGTCTATCTGACTTCACTAAACATTTTCCTCAGTTGCCAAAGTTGGTTCTTTGGAACAGAAACGGTCTAATTTTGCTTTCTGACCATTTGATGTGAACTGAGTCTGCCCCAGATCCAAATTTATTTTATTTATTTAGCTAAAGATGTTTATGACTGGAACTCAAACTTATACCTTTATAAGAATTTTAGTTTATTCGTCTACTTGTTCAATGTGAGCATAGCCATCCGTATTTTATTTCTAACACTGCCTCAATAGAACTTGTTATGAAAATCATCCAGCACATGTTTTGATACCTTAGCAGTTTATGTTTTCTCAACTTATTGCACTTTCTTGTCTTTACACATCATCAGTTCACATTATTATTATATGACTTCCCTCCATACCTCTGTTTTTCCTCCCAAAACACATACCTTCTTTTTACTTGGGACAATTATTGCGCAGTATTTCTACCAACTGTTATTGCTTATCATTTGTCTACTCTGTTTTGTTGCCTTGGGTCTTTGCATTATAGTTCAAACATTTGAATTGTTTCTTGTTTTCACCTTCACTTTCACTCCTTTGGAGAAAAAATATATTTTTGTGAGTAAATACCTTGAAGCTGCTAATGGAGAGGTAACATTTGAGGAAGTCTTGAAGCCCTCCAAGCACCAGAGCTGTTCTCAAGTTCTAATTGCAAAAAGATTAATGTATCACTGTGCCACCCTCCTGCAACACCACATCCTCTTGGAACACTTTGCTCCTGTGAGTAATTTTCTTCAGAAAAAAAAAAAAACCACACCACATTAAACAGTGGGGGTCCAAACTAATGGCAATATTTCAGTTCAGATTTTGTGTTAGGTTTTGCATCATGTTCCATCACACAGCACACGTAGTAAGACTCATCATATTCCATCAACTAATTTTGCTAAATGTCAGGCATTTAATAAAGGGAAAGGGCAAAAAGTTGTAAAGGGTTTGCATTGCCTTGTTAATAAGCAGTTGAAAAAGTTTTGAAGAACTCAGTGACTCGTTAATTTAAGAGCTGGCTTCTGGAAGCTATAACACATGCTGCCTGAAATCCAAATTTTCTTTTAACAATCAAGGGACCACATCTGCTAGATTTCAAATATCAAAATGTATACTTGTATGTGCTGTAAATCTGGTTTGCCTAGCAAATGCATGCAGGCAGCAAAGTCATTTGTCAGTACTGACTAGAAGAAGCTATCACAAAAACAGAATCTGAGAGATGTCAGTGCCTCTCATAAAATCATCTCCCCAACCTGCTCTACAGGACAGGCAAAGTTCAGTAGTAGCTATTACTGACCATTAAAAAGTGCCTCATTACTGTTAAAGAGGCAAGTTGGACAGACAGTTCAGCATCACTAGGCAAGTACAATTCCTGCTTGCTGATGTTACATGACAGACATAAGAAGTCTAAGAAAACTAACAGATGAAAACTTTTACTGTCATTTTTTGACATTAAAAATAACCTCACTTATCACTTCTGTTTCCTGTAATTCATAATTCTTTGTGGGTTTTCTCCCAGCATTTAGCATACAGAATTGAACTCTCCAATGTCTGTACATTTTTTAATCTGAAAAGTTCAGTTATCCTCTGTGAGGGTATTCACTTCAGTAAGAGCTGTTCAATGGAAGTATGGGTGGCAGAATCGGACCCCTAGCTTATGTGGAGTTCAACATCCCTTTACAGTTTACTTTGATTAACTACATCACTACACATTTTCAAGAGGAAATGCAATTTTTGCTAGCAATAACTCAGCAACTTACAGTAAAGGGGTAAAAGCTTTGAGCAGACAATTCTAGGTGCTGGAGATAGTGCAAGTGATAAAATGATGTATAAAATGGCGTGATAACAAACACTGATCATATCTCTGATTTTTCTTTAGTAACAGACAATATCATCATTCACACAGCTGTGAGCCATTCAAGAAGGTATTATCCTCTGAGTTCTGACATCAAAAACTTATCATTTCCAGCCTTACAGTAAAGCAGTTTAGTAGGTAATAAAAATGATCAGGAAATTTCCAGAGTGGTCTGAGTTGACAGTAGAGACCAAATTTCCACAAAGTGATACAGTTATATATAATTTATATCTCTCTGCACCATCTAATCCTTCTGAGAAGATTAATTCTGGCAGAAGGCATGCCACAGAAAGACCTAATACCTTGCCTCAGGGTCTCCAATAGACATAGACAGATTTCATTTCTTCCAGAGGTTCCTTAGGAATCCTGTTGACAAAGGCCAAAAAAATATTTTTTTTATCATTTCACAGATTTTCTGGAAGCCCATCTCTGTTCCCAATTCAGATGAAGCTTTTGGTTTTGTTCTGTCCTTATTTTCCGGTAAACTTTAAGCTAGAAGACCTGATTGTCATTTCAGGACATGCTAACAGCTAATATAGAGGAATAACTCAACAGTAGTGAGTAGTACAGTGAAAAGCCTAGCCCATGCACTATAACCAGGGTTCAAATTTACCTGCTCACACCGGTTACCTTAGCATTGCAAGAACACAATTAATTAAAGGTAACTATGAGCAGAAGCGTCAATACTCAATACTCAAACAATATTATTGAGTACTGTTGCTGTTTCAGGGGTATCCGTTGTGAACTTGGGCCCAAAATCCCTATCTTTTAAAATGCTCTCTTTTCGTTTCATATCAACAAGGCAAATAAATCATAGAACATGTGGTCTGTTTTGGAGCAGAGCCAAAAGAAACCCCAAAACACAAGGGGAGTATTCAGCTCTGGACTGTAGACACCTGCATATAGGTATTGACACACCTTCTGGGTTTCTAAGCTCCTATTTTAATCAGAAGAGCTCCAGATATCTATTTGGTCCCTTTAGCACAACATCTAGTGGTATTGGTATTTGAAGCACTTCTGTCAACCAAGTCTGACCTCCAGCTCCCCTCCCCTTTCCTATAAGGTACTATATATTATGTTAATATTCTGGATATTTTATGGCATCAGAAAGTGGCAGAAGACACCTGCATTCAGGAAACTGAACTGAAATCTTAGTTGACAGGGTTAGTTGCATCTGCTGAGCCAAATCTCCAGGCTTCATTGACCTTGTTGACTAATCTCCCTTATCTATAATGAAGCTTTAGTCACCTAGGGTAGGCAACACTTGCATAAATACACATCTGCATTCGAGATTCTCTGTGTGCATCTGGACGGGCAGATGGAGGACAGGGCACAGCATGAGATTCTTATGTTTAGGTGCTTGCATCAAACTTCCTCAACATGTTGATAACTGCATGTAGATGTCTTAATGTAAGGGCTAAGTCCTACCCCAGGTAACTGTAGATTCCTGAGGTGCTTCAGCCACATGCCTAAGCTAATAACTACTGACTTAATTAAAACCTGTTTTTTCAAGGATCCATCTCTTTTTCAATCGCCTTTGAGGGGACATGTTTTCTTGAAAATCTGGTTTTCAATTCTAAAACAGTTTCAACATTAAGTTCATCATCTCTATTGTCCCTCATTGTACAATGGATATGTTTTTGTAGCCCTTTGTGCCACCACACTCTTATTTACCTTTAAGATCTTGAGCTCTTTCAAGAGATCAGTATATCACTTGGCTCTCAATTTGAACTGGACAAATAATGGAAAAATACTTAGAATAATATATTGTTTGCAAACAAGTTGTTGAAGAAACTGCTTGCCAATATCAGATGACTGAGTCACTCTGTTGTTCCTTCTCTTTTTTTATCCATTTAAATTTTTCTTTCACACAAATGTAGACACAAACAACAGCACAGTACAAAAAATTCAGCTCTAAAACACAGACATACAGACAACAGAAACAGAGGTTTCAATATGACCTTCATACAGCTGTAGTGTTCTCAGCTACCACTTCTTATAATGAGATCTGTTTGGTCTGGCTCGCAATTGCTGAAATACGATCTCTGTCATGGGTACAGAGCTAGCCCTCTGCACTCATCTATCTTATTCCTCACTCCATGATTATTTAATGTCATAATTCCCTATGAGGAAAGTGTACGCAGCATACTCAGACCTCAGTTCAGGGTGGGTTTTTTTTATGACACAGCTTGTATTTCCTGACTTTCACAAAAAGAAGGACACAATCTTTGTAGCAAAATGTCTTTTCACACAAATAAGAGAGGAGGGAAAACTGTAGAAAATTTACTGTGCTAGTTTATTTCTGATACATATGGATGCTTTGACTCACCTTACTATTGATTTTTTTGTATACTTTGAAAGTGTTTACAACTGTGAGTGCTAGCAGACATTTTTGGCTCTTCTTTACTCCAAAGTTCACTCTTATCCACCACCTGTTCGACACCTCTGGGCACATTAGGTTCCCATCCTTTGGAGGACTCTAGAAAGTACCACTGTTATACTAACCACTTAGGATGCTTCCCTGCCTTAATCTTCTCCTGCCTTTCCTGAGAAATAAGTCAGATACAAACTTGGTAAGTTTCCTAACTGTATTTTTTTTATTATTTTATAAGTCTGAGCCCCACTGGGAGCTGGGTGTTGGTGGGTTTCACACAGAGAGGTGGTGGGTGGGACTGGGAAGTGAAGTATTTTAATTGTAATTTGGGGCTTGAGCCACATTCACCCACAGAGATATCTTTTTTCTTGGTGAATTTGGCATTTTAAATGTTCCAGCAACTTCAGCTTTTCCAAAAGAAACCCACTTGGAGACAGATTTTCTGCTTCAGCTGTTAACCGAAGCAAAAGCTGGTCAGGACCAATCTGTACAGTTTTAGCATGCAGGAATTTTCAGCAGCCGTGGGAACAGGCACACACATAAGGGTGACTCAGAGGAACAGGAGTTTACCAGGCTGGGCCCAAAGTACATCATTACCTGGCAGTTGCTACCCTCCAGCTGACCCAGTAGTGTACATAAAACTGCACGAGACACTCTGGAAAATATTTGGACTGTTAGGACACCTAGAATCATCATGCATGGGGAAGATTGCATTTTAAATGTCACCCTCCCCGTATATAATGTTTGCCTTTATAATGGAAAAACTGGGGGTTTTTTAATTTTTTTTTATTTTATAGCTTTAGGTAATACTTCTGGTCTACATGGATAGGCAGGAAGGCTGTAATTTTGTTAAAAACATTATGTAATAGCATATCCTTGAGAAATTTGATAAGGCTTGTCTATGCCACCATAAACATACTAAGTAAAGCCTTTGAATTAACTTCATTTGAAAGAGCTTGCTAAGAGCTAAGGCACATAACGGGATGAAATTGAATTACAGTGGCCTAATAAATTATCAGCCATTAGCTGAATTTCCTTAATTGCCTGTGGGCATGCTTTTAGTCCACCCCAATTGTGAGGTAATAAACGTCAGTGAAAGAGGTTTCAGAAGAACATTTGAAGGCTAAATAACAGTAAGGAGACTAAATACTTTGTTGGACCAGTGCCCATGTCCTTGAATGATATTAGATAGATCAACAAGTGATGTTTCACTTCATGTTTATGATGCTGTTTGTGATATGTTACTTGAACCACAGGCAAAGAGGCAAAGGTAGAAAAGCTGAGGGACATGAGGACCAAGGAAGAGATACTGATGAGTCTCAAATTAGGCAGCCCTGAAAATCCTTCTGAAAACAGGTTTGAAATTGCCAAACATATTAAAACAAGGGAAGAGAAGGTGGGGGGAAGAAAAAAAGAAAAAAGCTTGCCAAGATGGAAGGCAGGTTTTAAAACAATGAAATCGAGAAATCTGGAGTAAGTGCTTTTAATGAAGACCTTCTGTGGCATTTAAGTTGCACTTTGTGTTTACTTGCGTTTACATTCATCAGTTGGCTAGCAATGGTAATATGATCCTTTTTATTCAAATAAGTTTATTTATTTTAAAATCTATATGGATATTTGTATTGGTCCAGCACATTTCAAAATTACAAAGTTAGCACAAACTAAAATTCTGTTGTGAACATTTAATTAGCAGTAAAGTTTCCAGACTATTTGTGACTATAAAATTCTGATTTAATTAATTCATATGGATTATAAAGACAACTTGATTATCATTTGGATTTTCATTCACAACTTTTAAACACTGAACATTCATAATCACTGATGTCCTATCATGTCATGCTTAAAAATACTTTTTAACAGTACTCAGTAGCAATACATCATCTTTGGTCTTTACAAAGTGTTACACCATGGTGTGATTTTACAGTAATTTTTTTGGTATGAAGAAATGGATATTTATGGATATTTATCACATCTTAAGAAATAATTACTTTGTAGAAAACAAAGTGGGGTCTGATTAAGTGTTATTGTTTCAGAAGCTGGGCGAAATTTGTAAAATTAAAAATTAAGTTCTTATGGTCTCACACACTTATCTGGACTCTTTCAGACTTCCCAATTCTGACATCTATTTTCTGTAAGAAACTGTACCAGAAAATTATTAGTTCACATGCTTGGGTACTCATGGAAATGTGAATTATAAACATGGACATGCAAATATTCACATAAGAATATGGTATTTATATGTGAAGAGGAATACCATTTGACAGAGATAAAAGAGCTGGTTCGTAGAAGCTATTTAATGAGCCATAAAAGAATTTCAATCACACTGTTTGCAGCTAGAGTGAACCAAACACATATTCCTGAGTCCCAATCGCAGTATCACTGCATATGCTACATCAAATATATCTTTTTAAGGAACAAATACTCTTTGGCATAGGAGGACAAGATCTTGCACTCCTCAGCCAGAGGTTTGCTAAGTGAAAATTTGGCTAGTTAGTTACTGACTGACACTCCATTTCTGCCCCTTCATTCACTTGTCTTTTCAGTTCATCTTTCTCATCCATTTCATTTTTCACTGCCTGAAGCCTCTGATAATAAAAATAAGGAACTTCCTAAATAACCATAGCTTAACACATCCATATATACGTATGCATTTATACACACAAAAATTATACACACATTTGTACATAGCACCCATGTATAGGTATCACTACTAGAACAGCATACATGAAAGAGAAATTGATACTCAGTATCAGAAGTAAAATATGAATAAATTATTAGATATGTTCTGTTAAAAATTTGAGTCTGTTAAGGACGAGAACAGTATTAAAATGTCTCCATCTAGAAAATTAACACAGATTTGAATTTACTACAAGGAGAAGACACCTTTCTATTACTGAACTTCATTCTTGTGTGATCTCCTAATCTCTCTACAAAACTATAGTCTCCTTCCATTTTTTGTACCAGCGTGGCAGGCCAATAGGGTGCTATTAAAAATATGTCTGCTGTGTTTCCCTTTCTTCTGTCCGCAGCCCATCTCTCTCACAAAATAAAGGGATTTTAAAATTAAAATTCATTATTTAAATTTCATATCTTGAAATTTAAGATTTCAAACTGAGGAGGTGTTATGACTTAAAATTTAGTACTTATATGTAATTGAATTGCTGAGGAATAATGTCCTACAAAGTGTATAAGAATTATCTTTCATGTATACAAATGTCTGTAATCGCTATTTGCAATACTTTGCAAAAATCCGTGAAGCAGCTGTCAGCACTGATTTTCCACACTTGAATTTCCTTTGCACGAAGTTTTCATTGCAAGGTAAGTTTTTTACTGTTTTTTTTTTTCATATGGATGCTGATGTTAGCTATGGACAGGCAAATGAAGGCTTTACAAAGGGGAACAAGGAAGAAAGGAAGGGATAGCAGGAGGGAGCGAGAGAAGGGGGAGCAGGGGAAAGTGGGAGGGAGAGGAGAAGGGAAAGAAGGTGAGAGGGATGACTAAGAGGTGGATAAATCTAACAATATAAAAAGAAGATTATATATTCTTGGACCGGCAGTGAGAATTTCTATAGTGTGGAGAAACCAAATACTTAGGAATGACCTAAAAGAAGGTATGGGATATAATATTTAATCACACTATGTCCAACACCTCTCCAGTTCAATGCAAATGTGAAAGGGCAACTGTGATGCAAACATGTATCAGCTAAAACACGTCCACTCTTGATGGGAAGTAGCTATGTGTTTGAATGGGCTCATCCTCACTGAACCTTGTTTACCCATGTTCAATGCAGATAAATGTAAGAGGTGAACTACTAAGATACTGAGCAGAAACCACACACTACATCAAAAGGGAAGAATAAATGAGCTTTGCTTGTTCAGCATAGTAAAAGAAGACTGAGAAGGGATATGACCATAAACATATCATGAAGAGACAGATGCCAATGGGTGAAAGAACTGCAGAAGCTCAGAAATTATGTCAGCATAAAAATAAACAAGTGTAAACTGAGTATGGTATATACTCGAGCTGTAAGTCACAAGGTTGTGTGATGTGCAGTTTGCAATAGCAAGACAGTGGATGCATGGCCCCAAGGGGTCTGGTGTGAATGTTAGGTTCTTAACTGAGTTTTATTTTTAGGAATTTGCCCACAGCTACTGAAAGTTTTACTCCTGGGACAGGTGCTCACCATATCACAGTTAAACAATGCTGTCATGGTGAGTTACAGAGAAAAAGGTAGCATGTCAATTAAGCATAATGATGTGGCAATTAGCTTCTGATTTCAACTTTCTAAATATGTGCCTCAGAATAACTAAAAGGATGCAAAAAAATTAATCTTTTCATCCTCTATTAAAAAAATGGGGTACGTGAAGAAATGAAAAATATTTGACTACTCAGAAAATCTATTTCTTCTCTGTTTAGCATCTCCTTCTATTGATCACTAGCAGTGCTGACAAATAGCTTGAAGCTATCATCCTGAATTGATATTTAATTAAAATGACGATCTATTCTAATTGTATGGTAAACACATCAGAGTTCTGTATGTAAATAATGTCAACAGATGAAGGATAAAAGAATTTTAAATACGTGTTAGAAAGTTTGCAAAGGGGCTAAGGAGCAAATCATGCAGAGAAAAGCAGTAATTAAATTCTGTCTCCAATTTATTTTTACACTGGATTCCACTCTTATTACACAGAAGTTTAAAGTCTGTTTTCTTATTTGCCTTGCCAGAATGAATAAATAACTTGAATGATATGGGGTTTAGGGGAGTTTTAAACCACAAAAGTAATGTTTTCTTCATCAAAGTGTGAAACCTATTCCTAGTATGACTAGAGTATGTGTCTTAATGACATTGAAACTTACAAAATTAAATTACTGAATTGTCTTACAGAGGACAGCATTTTTCAGAGAACATTTCACCTCTTACTCCTGGTCAGCAACTTTCTGTCAATGTGCCCTCTCTCCAAAGTTATATATGTCATTAACAGGAAGCACTGAACTGTTCTGCCGTTTACCCAGAGGACTCAATCAGTTTTACTTTATCAGGTCCTCTACAGACAGATAGGAACAGCCTTAGGTTCACTGGCACTGGTCCTCATGGGACTTCAACCACCCTGCTATCTGCTGGAGGGATGACACTGCTGGACGTAAGCAATCCAGGAGGTTCCTTCTCCATGTGGTAGAGAAGTCAACAAGAAGAGGTGCTCTGCTGGACCTCATGATCACAAACAATAAGGGGCTCTTTGGAGATCTGAAGGTCAAAAGCAACCTTGGCTGCAGTGACAATGATATGGTAGAGATCAGGATCCTGAAGACAGAGAGGAGGTTTAAAAGCAAGCTTGCAACTCTAGAGTTCAGGAAGGAGGACTTTGGCCTCTTCAAAAGCAGAAAGGAAACATACAGAGGGTGGAAGCAAGTATGGGTGACATGGGAGGAATACAGAAATGTTGTCTGAGCATCTAGGGACAAAGCTAGGAAAGATAAAGTCCAAGTAGAACTGAATCTGGGCAGGGATGCCAAAGGCAACAAGAAAGGTTTCTCTAAGCACGTAGGAAACCAAAGGAAGACCAGGGAAAATGTGGGTCCTTTTTTCAACAAGATGGGGGACCTGGTTACACCGGACACGGAAAAAGCCAATATACTGAATGCTGCCTTTGCCTCAGTTTTTACTAGCAAGACTAGCCATCAGGAATCCCAGGGACCAGGGGGAAAAGCTGGCACAAGAAAGAAGTATTTTTAGTGGAAGAGGATCATGTCAAGGTATATTTAACCAAACTGAACATATACAAATCAGCCTTGATGGGATGCACCCACAAGGGCTGAGAGAGATGGCTGATGTCATTGCAAGGCCACTCTTGATAATCTTCGATTGATCATGGAGACTTGGAGAAGTACTCAAAGACCAGATGACCTGCTGACCTGCTTTTTCCCTGCAATGTCTACAAAGATTTTGGTTTTGGCAGTACCTGTTTGAACAAATAGAATATGAACAGTTCCCACACATGAGTGAAGAAAAAAAATGCTCAGGAGTAGGGTGTGTGCACACACTCACCACAGCTTTTACGTATTGTGACATTACTTGGGGAGGAGGTCAAGGAGGAAAAAAAAATCAGTTTGAAGAACATGATCTCTATAGTTATATGGTCTGTGTGTCAGAAAGAAGATTTTTCCTCCACTCAGCTGGGATTCTAGGATTCAAATTATATTCAGTAGGAAGCCTTCACTGTTTTTACTAGCGCTGTAAATGCATATAAGAAAACTATATTTTCCTTGAATCCCTGTTCTTAATTTTTTTTCATTTTCTTAAGTGATTTTAAGGGATTTTTTAAATTTTTATTTTAAGACTTTACATTTACATACTACTTTCTGATGTAAATTTTATTTTAAAATTACAACTCTTTGAAACGCAGTCACCCCCAAATAGAATTTTCTTGTATTTTTTGTTCTGATAGTAATTGTGTTTAACCATACGATAATTACATTAACTGCTCTGTCATGTTTATCTTTGCAAGGACAAAATCATCAAAGATAATCATATCCATGGTAGAATGCAATGTTGGCATGTTACTAACCTGTGAATTATTTCTCCTACTGTGGGATATTCAAATAAATCTGACTTCAGCCCAGTAACCTCAGTTAATGTCTGTGGGAGTTACTTTTCCACTCTGTCTGGAAGTGGAGAAGTGAGGTTGAATGGGCTAAACAGTGAGGTATGAAAGCTCCACTGACATCAATAGCAGTTTAAACAAGAGGAAGGTATCACTCTGAGTTCCAGAATGGAAATATTTTAACACCAAAAGCCTTTGTAAGGTAGCACAGACAAAGTTAAATTACCCTGGAATACCAGACTGAGATAAACCATGGAAAGTAAATGGATGCTCTAGTCAGAGCAGCTCATTTTTCCGTGTTTTAACACAATCAGACACATTAAAGAGTAAGAAAAGAGCCAGTGACTGTGCCTTAGGTGAAACACATTCAGCTGAGTAGTTCACTTGTATCTCAGCCTTAGGAAGTTGTTCCTGCATACAAAAATTAGGTTTGGGGTGTGCAACTTCAGGGGTGTGTATGTGTGGGAGTGCATGCGCGTTCACCCACATGCCTGCGTGGTCAAACTGCCTCTCATCAACAATCTGCTTGATGATTTAATAATCACTAATATAACAACACCAGCAGAAGTTAATAATTTTTTTTCTTCTTTTTCTTTTTTTAAATCTCAAACTGGAGTTGTCCTTAGCCGTGCAGTAAAAGCTTGGCTGGGTTCCTACTTTCGTTTGCATTCATTTGCCTTCCTTCCTAACTATAAATATACAGCACAGACAATTTGTCTCATATACTTTTTTACCTTCTTTTCTTTACCCAAAATATGTTTTGTCTCACCTATTCAAGACTGTAGTTGTATTTCACTCACTTATAGGAAAGTCCTTGGTAATTCACTGTTGCCTGAGGCTCTCTGAGTTACTTTTTTGTCACTTTTGTGACAAAAACATAACAACAGTGCTTCAGGGGTAATATTTTCAGTGGTAAGATGTACCTGGAGAACTATACAGTGCTAAAAAATAGAAGGATTCTCTCATAGCTTGTCTTTCCTCCCTGAAATTTTGATCATTCCCACGATATTCCACACTGACAATGCTGTTTCACCAAGTTAAGTTTTGTTTGGTTGTGAAAATATGGTCCGGTACGGGTGAGGTTTGACTTTAATATTTGAAAGTATAGAAACCCAATAGGTAATACCACCTTATTTTCAAGTCAGTAGGAATAAGAAGAAAGTTTATCTGGGGATTTGTGCTCCTTCCCTCACTCCTTAAACCTCTATATAGGTGAAGGCTGCAGGAAAAGATTTCTGGCAATCTACTGTAGTGGTAAGACAGTTTTTAATCAGAAAATGCCTGTTGAAAAAGGCAAAATGTTTTGTGAAAACACAGAAATTTTGGTTATGTTTCCTTATAAATTGACAAAGGGAAAGCTTTCAAATAAGAGCTAAATGGAAATTCTTTATCATTTCAAACACTATATTTTTTGTTTCAAAAGTCACTCTCATACATTGTTAATTTTAGATGCTATGCAAAACTTCAAAAGTAAACTAGACTGCAGAGAAAAATATATTTGAAGCTGCATTACAAGTGACTTACAAAAGTTAAAATTCTTACGTATCCTAAAAAAATGTTAATTTCTCTTCCTCTGCAGTTCTTGTAGGTGTAAAGATGGGCAGAAGTACTCAGCTTTCTACCAGTTTGTGCTTTTCATAAGTGAAAATTAATAATCTGTTTCTTCTATAATATTGGTCATATTTTAGTCTGTTTTCATTCTCTGATGTTATACACAATTTTGTAAGAGTTGTAAGTATCATGAACTGTCAGGCATTATTTGGAAAGAATAGACAGTCCCTGATTCAGGGAATTTGCAAATTAGGTAAAATATTGTAACAGCTATATTAATAATCATTTTCCCCGTGTACTGTCATCTTGGGTCAGTACCACTACCATGTGGTCGCACCCCTCCCCCTCCCCTCCCCTCCCGGTAAGTTGGGGAAGGATAAGAAAAAAAAAAAAGTGGAGCCTCGTGAGTTGAGATGACGACGGATTTTTAATAACATCACACAAGGAAAGCAAAATAAAGGAGAATGTAACAACAAGACAAGATATAGAATACAATGGAAAACATTGATACAATGAATATCTCACCACCAAGGACTTCACAAAAGAGACTCTTCTCCGGGCTAGCTTCCCCTTATATCCCGGGCATGATGTCAGCATGGTATCCCTTTGGCTATGCCCACCTCCCACCTTCTGTGAGGAATTAACCCTGTCCCAGCTGGATCCAGGACAACTGTCTACTTAATGATCTATTCTGCAGTCTATCAAGACCTGCATGTTGTGTTTCCTATAAGAGCTGTGGAAATTTACTGTAAAGTTTCATTATAATTTTAATTCTATTCCTTCTTATTGTTCTCTTAATATGCTGTGATATCTCTCAGTAATGCTTAATTCTTAATTTCTTAATTTTGTGTAATAAGAAATAGTACAATAACACAGCCTAGCTGCTCATTGTTCTTCAGCTGTAGCAGAAGCACTGTAGAGACAGAACAAAATGTACTGGATAATGTGGAAAGGGGGAAACAAATGAGGCTAGCAGAATTAGATTAGTAAGTAGTAGTTAATTCCAGTGGCAATACATTTTGATTTATGAACCAAATAAATCTATTAGAGAAATCCAATATGTTGCGAAGGAGGTAAAAGGTAAACACAGATGCAGGCCTAGACAGTAGGAGCTACTACTTATATTTGAGGAACTATACAGAGCCGTTATCCAAATCAACAGGAGTTCTGTAAAAATAAAGAGGCCAGCAATCTTAGGTTCTGTTCTTTCAGTCAAATCCACCAAGATACAAGAAACCATCAATACAGACCCAACCATTACGTGACAGACATAATATATATACATAGTCAAAAAGAACTTTAAAAAAATTGGTCTGCAAATACTATTATATAGTAAATTAATTTGTTCCTTAGTTAGAAATGTTTCCTTTTGCAATTATTTTCTACATAAATTCAGCTTCTAGCTGATGGACTAATAGGAAATACAAAAAAGTATTCAGAGGAAATATTTGTGAAGTATCTATGGAAAGTGTATTTTTGTTTTGCACTGGAAATCTGTCTCTAACAGCTGCATTTGGATTTAAGGAACAAAAACATACAAGGTGATGCATGGACCAGTTGAGAGGTGTTGTTCAATTACTGCATATTCACAACAAACCCTTTACAAGTCACTGAATTTACTCAAAAAATAGCCTACCAGTGAATACATTATAAAGAGAAGGAAAAAAAAATTAACTCTCTCTCTCTTAACCCACTGACAGGAGGGTGGGAAGCATGAAGGGAGTGGAAGAGAAAAAAAACCCAGCAAACAGCTACAGCTTTCTTAAACATGACTTTCAGACAGAAAGAAAGCAAAAGCTTCCCAAGAAAGGTACTTATCACAAGTTGCTTGCCCAGCTCCAGGAATCCTCATAATAACAGGCTTGGCTTTCAGATTCAGAGGATCATGTCCTAGCATTTGAAGGACAGATATAAGAAGAAATACTCTTTCCATCACTGTGTGTTATCTAAGTATGAGCCGCACAAGTTCTTATGTAGTAGCTCAATATTTCCCAATGGTGTAAACAAATTAATAGCAGCTCTGGAAGATACATGTCTCATTTGAAATTATTATTGTGGATACAAAAGGATAGAGATCTAAAAGCTCTTGTTTTAAATGAAAGTACACAAAGAAAAATAAAAATGATAAAATATACAGACAATTTATGGAATAGCTAGTCCCAGACATTCACCACTAAATGCTGATGCTTTTCTCTCCTTTATTCTCCACCTTCTTACCTGCTACTAATCAGATACAAATTCCTCTGTCATCCTTATGGAACAGTACCTGATTTCATGCTTTACTGTCACCCCTGGGTCCCCAGGGGCAATGGAATTTCCTGCCAACCAGTGCTGCCAGTGCCCCACAGAAGACCACAGTCATGACACAAGCTCTAACACCAGCAGGCAGTTAATGGGTGGAGGATATACTGTCTCGGGGCACTCGAGCTTACCATGGAGGAGCAGGAGGACAGCTCAACAGCAAGAAAAGAACATCTACTTGTACTTATTTAAGCTCTGCAATAGGAATAAGGAATAAATCTGAGACCAGTAGGCAGCTGCACCTTCTGCTGCCCTGTAAATTATATTCTTGCCAGGCCATTGTGTAAACTTTTTCAGTTTCCTGAGAGATTTCCTGATGGGTCACAGTACTGCAAGTGACAGCTACAGCTATTGGAAATAATGGCCCACAGCTGCAGCCAAAAAGAATTAACGAGAGCACTTTTTATTCAGGATAACAGCCTGGTAATCCGTATCATTACTTCAGAGTGAGTTCATACAACAAAATCAAACAAGCAGATAGACAGTTTGGGCTGTGAATAAAATAGAAATATATCTTTTTTCACATTCTATCATTATTATTTTCCATTTTTTCTCTGCTTTTGAGAAAGCAAAATGGTACAGACAAAGCTAAGTGGATCTGAATAAGAATCACCCTGTTGTAGTACTGTAGATAGAGTTCAGAGCAAACCTCTTTCTGTTGTCAGTGAATAGTTGTGGGACACATTGCTGAAGACTTCAGCTTTTTTCCACACGGGAGGAAAGAGCAATATGTGTTTTTTACAGAGTCCTACCAGTGATTTCAGTCTTGATCTAAAAATAAGAAAATTTTTATCCATGACACTTTTTCAATGTTGCTTTTGATCTCCTTTGGTATCTTTTCTACAGGATGTATCAGCTAATGCAGTAATGTTGTCACTGGTGTAATGCTCTGATTCTGGTCGCCTTGACTGAACTGTGTTCCTGCAGACACTTCAGGTGAAGGAAAATCTGGTTTAAATGAAGATAAGACAAGACAAGCCAGAATATTGTCTCTATCTGGAAATTGCAAAGGAGTAAATCACATCTCCTTCGTTATTTTGTGTCGTGCCCACAAAGGTATGGAATATATAGCGTGAGTGGGGTTTGGCTTGAAACTAAGTATCGTTAGCTGGTTGTCACCTGTCACCCATAACTTTAAGGTCCCATTATGCTGAGCAGAGATCAAGGGCTCCAGGCAGTGTCACAGTTCATATAGGTATCCAATTCCTTTTAAAATGGTGTAGGGTACCTGTGACAGCTGCAAAGACTCACCAAATATGTCAGAACATACATAGGAGAGAAATGTTTTGCTAGACCAACAGCTTGAGGGTGAGGACTTCTCAAGTAGCTTTAGTTGGCCATGTTCAGGCAGATAAGTTGCAACCTGGGCTGACAGTCAGCTGAACAATTTTCTAGGCTCCATTAACCCTACGGATTAAATTTCTATTGACTGCAGTGTGAGCTAAGACACAAAGCTCACAGATTTGAACCACTAAATCTCCAAGTTAATCCTTCTTGGTTTCTCCAAACTAGTGAAGAAGAGTCTTGTGGAGACAGCTGAACTAGCTCTGTATAGGAAATAGTTTTGACAAGAAAAGATCAAGACCCCAAGTCCTGGGTCAAGTCAGCCTGGGGGGCTGCCGTGCTGCATGGCCATCCCGGTTCTACCTCCAGCAGCTCCATCCTTGAACCTCTGTAGAGAGCTGCAAGGAGCAGGACAGCCTCTCTGGGCATAAGAAGAGTTTTGTTAATGTACTTGCCCGGTGCTACCGATTTTTTCTCTCTCATTCCCAGCCACACACATCTCATTATGCTTTGCCATTATTGCCACAAACTGAATTTCAAAAGTTTTTTATTTTATGGGTAATTTGCAACATTTAACTTAAATAACTTGGAAGCCATAACAACTAGTGAGTGCAGCAACAAAAAAATCCGAGTAACTTTTTTGTTCCTCATTAAACAGCCAAATCTTTGAGGATGTATTATTATTAAAGCTAAAATAATCCAAGTAACCAACTGCATTTGAGGTTGTAAACTCTTTGTCAAGTTTCAGTCAAATAATAATGGAAATGTCTCAGAGTAGAAATTAGATAAAAGAAAGTTAATAAAGGAATTTCTCAGAGACCCTTTGTAAAATGGAGACCTTCTAATGAAGGAAGCAATTTATTCAAAATAGATGTAAAAAATAATGCTAACTATCTGATGCTATTTAAACAAACAATAACCATCAATAAAAAATAAGATTTAACTAATGTGTTTTATTGCAAAAAAAAATATATTAACCACTTTTCACAGTCTTCATCAATCAATAGTAGATAATATTTACTGTCTCCTGCCAGGGAGCCTTTTTTATATTTTTAATGAAATACATTGAATGTAGGTTACCATAGTTACAGGAGAATTTCAGAATGAGTTTTGTTTTATCATAATTGCTGCATATTAGTATATAAACAGCTGAACTCCATCTTCCACTGGTAGCACTAATTTGTGCCTAGAGACAATTTTCTCCCCCTAGAAAATCGAACAACAGCTTAAAATATGCTGCAAGTTTATGTTCCTCCCCAGAGGGAGTGGAAAGTTTCTGCAAGTCAAGCTGTTTGTTGTTTAGAGCCTGGGACTACTGGGATCAGTAACACAGAAAGGTGAAGCTGCAAAAATCCATTACCAGCAGTAAAGGGAAATTAAAATTGTTCCCTACCCCACCCAAGACATGTTGAATTATAAACACATTACTTCCCATCACTATTGTTTCTGAGCAGACCTGAACATTAATGAATTTGGCTGGGATTTTTACAGAACCCTGAGAGAGTTTGGAAACTAACAAGGAATACAACACAGGTTCCATAAAGATCCGAGCTTTCATTGTCATAGTGTTTTCTAACATACGAAAGTATTGTTCCCAGGTTGCAAAGGCTAGGAAAGAAGAGCTGCTTCATTGTGGATCACTTATTGATCTCCACAAAGACTAATACTCATCAGATTACTGCTTTACTCTAAAGAGAGGAGTTGTGAGAGTAATTTTTTCCTGTGTGAATTATAGCATTTTTAATCTCTCCCAGAAATGTTGAGAGGCAGGAGATGATAGCATCTTAGAAAATATGTGTATGAGGCAAGAATTGAACCCAGAAATTAAAAGGCCTAACTGAGATCTTTACTAGCTCAACTGTTCCCTGCAAGGAGTTACAAATGCAGAATTTCCATTGCACTTCCATATTGCTCCATGCTGAGAAGTCAAACAAAACTTCACATAACACTCACGCTAAAGTGTTTGAAAAGCCAATATTCCTGAAATGGTGGCTGTTATGATTCCCTGAACAGAAGAAAAATCTTCCAAGACTGGCCAATGACTGACAGCTCAACAAGATTTTTGCTGTTTCTCTAAAATGCCATGATCCTCCAAGTAAAACGCAAAGGGAAAGACAGTATGTCACACACAAAACCGAAGGACAAGAAACTAATGTCAAGTCAAAGATTGCCTTCTCCAGTGTGACAGCAATTGCACGGATCAGTGGATTCCAGGAGATAGTAGTCTTAAACATGCTACACTTTAATGAACACAGTTTTGTAACTGAAGATGACTCAAGTGGCACATTGTATAACTGAAAAAAAAGCACAGTAACTTAGCAATACCTATCGTTTCCCTCATAGTCACAAAGGGAAATCTTTCCATTAACATTATAAATGACAAAATACTTTATAAAATCAAGGTAAATCTGTCTGGTAGCTTTTCATAGAAACCTAGAGAAAATATCTTTTTTTCATGTCATCATATCATTATTGCTTATGTTTTGAGGATCACTGTTATCAAGAAAATTAATTAATGCTTCACACTTCTTGGCTTTATCCCTGCTCCAGTCTAGGAGGGACATATCTTCATAACCTTTACCCTTGAGCTTTTATGGACGCAAAAGCCACAGAAAATATCTATTGTCCTTTCAAACATGAAATTAGCAGATGTTTACACATCAGTATTCTCCCTTAATACTCTCTCCCCTCCTTAAAAGAACAAGGCAAGGTGATTTACCCAACCCTTCACACCCTGGTACGTTCAAAGGGTCCCACACACAAAAAACTTTCCTCACACAATTAGGAATGCTGAGTACTTTAACTCAAATCCAGACCCACCACAGATCATCAGGGAAGAGGAAAAAGAGTGACATCTGTTGGATAAACTGCTATTTTTACCTCATCCAGCTCCAGTCTGGGACCCATTTACTTTACGTTTAGAGTTATAACTGGCAGAATAACTGATTTTTTGTCATGCACTGAAGAAGAAACAGGTGCTTGTGCCCACCAAGGGTGCCTGTTTACTGCTTTTACTGCGTCTTTTGATGTCTGGTTCATTTTTCTCCCATTATCCATTCTCATGCCTTTCATCTAGTAATAGAACACACTAACTGCAAAAGTGCATCATGAGAGGAAGTAAGATTTATGTGTGATAGTACACAAACACACAGAAAAAGTCAGTCTTTATCTCTAAATCTTTTAGCACAAATAGACAAGCTCAAGACAAAGGATAGGAAGCAAAAAAAAAAGGAAGAACATCTTGTCCAAGATAACATTGAACAGAAACAATATTGGTAAGAACAGAGACCAGTCTCCTTCATTCCACACAGCTCTTTATAGACAGCTTTATGGTGACTTCTTTCCTATTGCCTTTGATTAATGTATTTGTTACCAGTTTTCTCTTTTTACCCCATACAAAAAAAAAGGACAAGGTCAAAACTTAATTTAATGCTCTAGACATGAGCCAGAGTACTTCAGTGCAGTAACTGAATTCAAAACAGAGAGAAAGAGTGAGATTTTAAATATCACTCAGCAATTAGCATCCTGCTGTCTAAAAGCTTGGCTCTTTGTTTTGAGACCCGAATGAGACATGGAGAACCACAAAATATATCTCAAATCTAGGGCTTAATCTTGGCCATTTATATGCAGGGAATTGGTGTCTTCCACCAACTCCATGCAGAACCTGGGCTCTCACTCACATCACAGGAGCGAGCTCCTATTTCATAGTACTTTTTTTTTTTTTACAATTATCTTTGTACATTTATTTGTTCACGCCTATAAATTCTCCTTCCTTCATTATAGCACCTGTGTACTTTAATGTAGACTATACCAGCAACCATTTTGCTGCTTATTTCCTTACTTCCTTGGTTATGTGTGACAAAAATAGAGAGATGAAGAAATAGACAGTGGTAAGCAAAGAATCAAAAGTGTATTGAGAAGGTACTATTAGTAAGAAATGGGGTGGAGGGGAGTGCAGGGGAGATGTCCTTTAAGAAGTATTGAACCATTGAACCATTGACCTTAAGAGTTTTCTATTATGGTCCAAAGAGAAGCTGCTAAAGCACCTCACCACAGGAAAGAAATGAGAAATTTTGAGGGTTATTAAGCACTGAATTCTTGTGGTGGCCCAGCAAAATGTTACTTAGAACAGGTGTTCCTGTAATTGTGATACATTGGGGAATTTTACACTGTTCAATAACCCCCCAAGACATACAATGCTTCTCTAATGTCTCTAGAAATTGTATATTGGACTGTCGAAGAGTACAGAACAAAACCTCTCTTTAAGCCTGGTTGGAGATATTTACAATTCAGCATATGTTTCTTGTACAGCTGGCTTTTTCTGGAAATAAGGAGGACTTGTTGGATCAAGCCCTGAAAGTTCCCACCTCACTGCAAGAGACTTCTATTATTTCAAAATGTTTGAGGCTACTGTCCTGGTGCCTTAACATAGCTTTTCCTGAAAAGAAAGGGAAAGCTTTTATTTCCAAGCAAAACCTCAGCTATTTAAGAGATCAACCCGAAGGGCAGGAAACCCCCCATAGGACAGGTGTAATTTTAAGGCTCTAGGCCCATACATAGAGAGAACAGTTGGGAAGCAATCTTCTCCACAGTTTTAAAGCCAGATGCTATTATTATAGCATAAACATAATATAGCCAATTTGCAATTTCAATTAACAATAAAGTATAACTATTTAATAAAAATGGAAAACAGATGGTAAAAATAAAATAAAATGCCCATGGCTATCAAATTTGCTCAAATTAAATGGAGGAGCAGGAAAGAAAAGCACATTCAGTAAAAAAAAAGAGTTACCAACCCCGAGGAGATCTGGGAGGACTAGAAGAGAGAAATGACCAGAATGCATTCTCCCAAAGTAACTTAAGCATTTTTATATGCTCAGACTCAGTATTTATGTACTGGAACTTTGACAAATTCTGCAAATTGGAACAAATATACAGAAAATGAGAAAAGTTTAGTGAAACAATGTGGCAAGTGACACAGGTAGGTATCGTTAAGAGTTCAGCACTGTGGGAGGTGCATGAATCATTGCATGTGCTGGGATCTTTTCATACATTAAGAAGACAATTTAACTAAATAAGGAGGAAAAGGAGATGACTGGGTTTTTCACAATGTCAAATATGGAGGCTTCTTTTTTTGTATTTCAAGTGGAGCAGGTGCTTGAAGCCCTGACAACCTGCAGTGAGAGCAAACTCTAAATAGGCATGTAACACAGCAAGGTCACAGCTTCTGACCTCTGTGATTATCCAGGGATATTTTACTAGCTGCAAACCATTTTCTTTCAAAGAAATGATTCAGCACTGAATTGAATTCAATACGTCGTTTCACACTAGAACTGGGCAAACTATTCTTAGGAAACATTTTAGCTAATAAATTAGACCTTTTTTTTGGTTAGCAGATTATTAGCAAAAATATTATGATCCCCGTAAACATGTTCATTTTCTTTAAATCATTGAAGTGTTTTGAACAAACATTTTTCAATCATCTTCTCTGTTGCAAACTTTTCATTTAATTATGTCCTTGGCTATACAGCAAGTTTCCCTCACTATTTGCCTGAAGCTCTAAATACCCATAAATGTAGTGGGAAAGTATATGGGGCAAATAACAGATATCTGCATTCATACATGTGTGGTTTGGGATTTGTAAGTTTACTGGTAAATGAATGGAGAAGAGCCGTTCCCAAATTATCCTTCAAACAGGAACACTGGCCAAATGTTCAGTGCAGGTTTACCATGTGTCCTTTTACCAGGTTTAACATATGTCCCTTCAGCCTGGTGAGACAGCTGGATCCTGCATTGTCATGGAGCTGCAGCCCTTCTTCCTACGTTTAAGACAAGCCAGAATATTTTGCTACTAATCTTGTATCCCCCCAAGGACTACTCACTTTGGTGGTGAGCACAACTGAATTGAAAAGCAATTCAGAACTTGCCAGAATGCCTGTCAGTTTCTTCCGTGTTTTCCAAGCTCTATTTCAGACAAACACAACATGATGATATAGCAAGCACTCAATACCAACACTTCAAGCATCAGCAGAGAGAAACAGAGCTGACGGTAAGACCCTTAATCAGGATACATGAACAAGCAACAATTCAGTTTACTCTTGTAGAGCTGTGGTGAGACAAATAAATCTTTCCATAAAGCTACAGAAGCTGAGCTAAAAAAAAAAAAAAACTAACTTATTTTGAGCCTGTAAGTTCAGATAAACCAAACCTGAAAGCTTTCCTGCAAAACTCAGATCTCACATTCTCACATTTTCCAAATAATACAGTATTCCTTCTGAGCCTTTTTTTCATTGTGGTGGCTATGACTTTAGTTGCTCTTTCAACTAATCCTTAAAATTCATACCTAAACCAGTGACAAAAAGACAGGTGCGACTCTAGTCATTCCCATCACAAGGGATTACATGACCAGCTGTGATTTCACTCTTGTGCTCTACACACAAGTATTACAGAGCCCAGAGAAGAGCTCTGCTCTCCTATATACCTCTGAAAACCACAGATCCTTTAAAGTTTTTCACTGTTCAGTGCCCCAGAGGTCCTTCCATGGACCCTGTCCTGAAATGTCCTCTCCCCTGATCGCATCACCTGTCAGGAGTGGAGATGTAGCCTGAGCGTATAGATGAGGAGAGGTATGCCTGGACCTCAGTGCTAAGCATGACCCTTGTGTGAGGTAGATAGTCGTGTCTCACAACATGTAGTCTGCAAGCCAAAAAGACACTGTGCCAGCTGACACATGACTCATGTTCAAAACATGAGTCTTAAGAGCCCAACATACATGTTATGTCACTCCTTGCAGCCTCCATTTTAAACTCCTATTGGAATAGCTACTAGAAATTAATTGAGAGATCCAAGTTTTCCTTCACTCTATCCATCAGTTTCAACCTCATCTACATCCAGTGGGCAGTTTTACACATAAGCAAAGCCAGATTCTGCCCCGGGCAACAGGGTGCAGAATGCTGCAAAATCCTATCACCGTGAATATTCACAGAATTCTCCACTTCCCTATTCCTAGGTGAGGCTTTTAAAAAGGAAAAGTACTAACTCTGGGTGTCTGGACTAGCAGAGCTTCTCTTCCTGCTCTGCACTCTCTGTGCAGGATACTTGACTACACAGGAGCAAGGCAAACTTACATTTCAGTGATGGTAATTTAAGCTAAGAGTTGAATTATAGAGTAATGTTATAATACCATAATTGCCCTAGAACTGTGCCCCATATTTAACAATAGCTGTCTGCAGTGCCATTAAAATAAAGACTTTCAGATTTGCCAAGCCTTTTATTATGAGAAATCCTGGCCACAAAAATCTTCAAGACCATTTTTTTCTCAATTGGTATAAATTGGTGTGCTTCCAGTGAAGTCACTGTATGAAGATATGACCTTTATGCTGAAAGGACCCAAAATGTTCAGCAATTAGGTAAGCAGACAGTGCTCCAATAACATCAGATGTTATGACACATGGCTCAAATTTGTTCAGAGAAGCTGAAGTTATTTAAACTGATATACTTAGAAGTACAGAAAAGTGTGAAATAAGTGTATATCATGTGTGGGGTACCTTTTTTACCTGATTAGACCTGTTGCAGAAGTACAAGTCAGCAATATGTTATTACCTGTCTGAATATACGTAATTCAAAAAATGTTGACTCAGAGGACAAACCTAGTTTTCTTTCCTACAGCCACCCTTAACAGCCCCCCATGTAGTGACAGCCTGATGACCATAGCATGTTGTTGCACCTTTCTTCTTTTGAAAATATGCATGAGTCAAAAAAACCTACTGATTTTATCATATTAAATTGTTATGTTTTATTAATACAGTATCAGCAGTATGAGTCTTTATTTTTGGTTGCTACCAAAGAGCAAATGCTACTAATTCACCATTCACTCTCCTAGAGTCTGTCCTGACTTTGATATATTTCCATATCTAATATCAGAGGCAGACCAGAGATGTAGTGATGAATGCTGACTTTTCATTGAATTCTACCATAGCTCAGATAACACCTTTTTGTCTTCGTGGCTTTCTCCTAAGGCCAGAAGAGAACTACTCAATCCAGCCTCCCGAATATTGTGCTGTCTTTGAATTGCTGCCTTATCCCTAACAGATTTTTTAAATTAATTGCATTGTGGGTGCAGCCTGAATTCACCAGCTAATAGGCAACAGAATATCCACAAGAACAGCTGGGAGAAAGGAAACGAAAGAAAAGGAGAAAGTGAGCAAGAGAAGGAGAAAAAGAGAGGCTGAAAAACAGCTTATGAATGCCATGCAAAAAGCTTCACTTTTAGTTTGCACATTGACAGCTACAAAGAATCTGCACAAGAAAAACACCTCTGTCTAAGGTATGTTGCTATCCAGCTAAACTCCCGTTAGTTCACAAAACTTCTTATTCCATTAATATTGCTTTCCTGCATCCCCAGTGGGGAAGGCTATAAGGACTCCCGTGATGCAGCCTCTCTTTCTGGAAAAGTAGTGTTAGGAGTTTCCTCCTCTGCTCAGTCCCTTGTTACCATGAAACCAGCTGGTGCCACTTGTGGTGAAACCATGGATCTGCCTGGTTCCTTTTTCTATTTAGTGTTAGTCTTTAAACCTCCTCACAACATGCTTGAAAATAGCTAATGGATTTAACAGATATTGAAGAGAAGAGTGCCTGACAAAGCAGTGCAAACACAAAGCCCCTATATTCATCAAATATTAGACTGAAAATTGTTTCCTTGCTTCTACCCTTTATTCCTCACATAGTCAATATAAGCATTGATCTCAAGTGTATTCTGTTCCATTGATGGGTTCTTGCTGCAAGAATTTAAGTTAGATTTCCACTGGCTTAGACATTAGATTCTATATTTTCATTTTAAATAATCCTTCTTGGGCAAAACTCACTTAGCACCTAATGTTAATATAAGAATGGCCATACAGAGTGATAGCCCAAGTCTATCTAGCCAAATATCTCCAATGCAAGCTGCAAGACTTTGCATGTCTTTCATTTATTCAGTTTTCCATTTGTAAATAGAGGTCATTGGTTATACCGACATACATTTTTGTAAGGTTTAAACATCACACCAGCAAGGTAGTTCACATTTGGTTTGTATCTACCATCTGGGCTTTGTATACAGAAAAAAGAGGCACCTAGTCTTAATTTTGGAATCATTTGCAGGAGGATGTATTACATGCTGTGCCGGTTTAGTCTGCTTCATGTTTGGAAAGTAATAGTTCAGTGGTATTTCTAGAGCTTGGCAGCTGGTGTGCCATCTGGGGTAGTAAAGACTCTGCATATGGGAGATGGTATAGTCTCAAACATTTCGTCCCTCTACCACCCTTCCCACTAAAGAAAACTTTCACTTCAAGAAGCAAAATTCATTACAAGTGTAGTATGCTGCCACAAAGGTGAAAAGCAAAGAAATATATACCTTGTGTATCTACTCATGCCATATTGCTCCCTCACAATACACTTCTAATATGGCAAGTAAATGTTGCTTGTAATCAACTTAATAGTATCTTTCTCAACTTCCTCCCATTGTTCTTGTTTATACTTTTCTGCATCACACAAAACTCCTCTCCAACCTTGAAATTTGTACTCCTTTGATGTCTGGAGACTACCAGCTATTCTTCTATTTGTTAGTTAAGCGTACATGGAGAGCTATACTATCAGGTAGTCTAACCTTCTTCATAGTGATTACTAAATTCATGGTAGAAAGGTATTTCAATATGTGTACAAATTCAGTTTTTTTTAATCTAGCCCATTATAGTGTATCCATTTTAATCTTTCTTCACTGCATCTGACCATTTGGCTATCACTTCAGTTTCTTATAGTTCTTTTCATTAATCATTCAAAAAACCCAATTTTATGCTTTGAGTGCCAGAGCTCTATAGACTAGATCTGTTTCTACACTCAAAATTAAACTATTCTTCTGAGATATTACTGTATCACCTTATTCCATGAGGCAGTAATACATATGCACCTATAGCTTCACTTGCCCTTCTGTTACCCTTTCAAGTTGTGCCCATTATCTTCCACAATTGTATTTAGTTCTCTCATCTTTTCCAAACTGTTAAATACTTGTCCAGTATTTGTTTCAAATTATACCAGAGGCGCTGCCTTGCACTTTTATAATTTATTTATTATTTTATCACACAAATCTCTGGCATATTGTATTATTCTTTCCCCATAAAGGCAATCAAAGCTCCTCCCAAATTATGTCATGGGTAAAATTTGTTAATGAGCTGACTCATTCTCCTTTCAGGAATGAAGATGTTAAACAAGTCTTGATTTAGTACCAGCATTGCAGCAAATGACTATGTATTTCCCTTCAACTTGATCCATCAGTATTCTTTGTTTATGGCCTTTGAGCTAATTTTCAATCCACATGACAGTCTACATATTTGTCAATTTCAATTAATTGTATGAGATTTCATGGATGCTATATCAAATGCTTTACTGGAGTCAAACTATATTAGGTCTGCCATTTTCCCTTCATTTGCTTATTTGGTAATGCTATCAGAAGAAGCAATCAAATTTGTCTGATAAGATTTATTCTCATAAATCATGCTGCTTATTACTCACGGTTCTCTTATCCTCTGGGGGCCATGCTGTGCCTGTAAGGGACAGTTCTTCCACACACTGACTCTGATTCAAATACTTGTCCCCACAAAGAAAATGTATTGAGCAGTATGTTATTCTTGGGGCCCGGTACTAGGTTAGGGGTTTGTTTCAGCACTAATCACCAGGAGTTTTTTCTATTTTTTTCAATGAACTTCAGGTTAAGTCATTGCACCAAAAGAGTTATTTCTCCCATGTATTATGTATCACACTGTTTTTTATCGTGGGTTAAAGAAAACCAGCAAAACTAGAAGAATCAAGAGGCAAAGCACAATGTGTACCTTTTGTGAATTACAGAAAAACATCAGCTGTTTTCAGCTAATGGGGTGCCAGCATTTTGGAAGTTTCATTACACAGGAAATAAAATTGTAACCATTGCATATGCTGCAGGTTGTTCGTCGCTGCTGTTGTTGCAGTTGCCTCACTTCTACCTGATGCAGCAGAGATTGAACAAGAGACCTCCAACATGGAAATAGATTAAACAAGATATTTTCACAGAATCACAGAATGTTAGGGATTGGAAGGGACCTCGAAAGATCATCTAGTCCAATCCCCCTGCCGGAGCAGGAACACCTAGATCAGATCACACAGGAACGCATCCAGGCGGGCTTTGAATGTCTCCAGAGAAGGAGACTCCACAACCTCTCTGGGCAGCCTGTTCCAGTGCTCTGTCACCCTCACCGTAAAGAAGTTTTTTTTCATATTCAAGTGGAACCTCCTATGTTCCAGCTTGAACCCATTGCCCCTTGTCCTATCACTGGACGTCACAGAGAAGAGCCTGGCTCCACCCTCCTGACACTCACCCTTCACATATTTACAAACATTAATTAGATCATCCCTCAGTCTCCTCTTTTCCAAGCTAAAGAGACCCAGCTCCCTCAGCCTTTCCTCATAAGGGAGATGCTCCATTCCCTTCATCATCTTTGTGGGTCTGTGCTGGACTCTCTCCAGCAGTTCCCTGTCCCTCTTGAACTGAGGGGCCCAGAACTGGACACAATATTCCAGATGCGGTCTCACCAGGGCAGAGTAGAGGGGGAGGAGAACCTCTCTTGACCTACTGACCACAGCCCTTCTGATACACCCCAGGATGCCATTGGCCTTCTTGGCCATGAGGGCGCAGTGCTGGCTTATGGTCATCCTGCTGTCCACCAGGACCCCCAGGTCCCTCTCCCCTACACTACTCTCCAACAGGTCAGTATCCATTTTAATTTTTTAATAGACTGCATCTTTACAGGGAGTCATCTTCACTGTCTGTTACTTTGGCAGTGCTACTATTGTCCTATTTCTAAGACGACAGAGGAAGAGCAAGTCACAACTAATCTCCCAGTAAAACTGAAAGTTCTCTTTAAAATAATATGGGCACTGGTCTGGCCAAATAAGGCATATGGGCAGTTTGGGTTTGTTGTGCTGAATTTCATCCTCCACTTCGGATCAGAACAGCAGTCTCTTGACAGGGTCCTCCAGCTACCGGTCAGTTCCACAGTTCCTAAAACATATTTCTCCTCAGCATCACACTTCAGCCCCCACCCCACATCTTCCAGCCATTGCCTTTCAGAGATACATATTTCTTTCGACAATGAGTTTCCAGTTCTCACCATTTTTCAATTCTCCTGTTAGGTGAGACTGATGGGAAGAGAGGCAGATATTCTGGAATTGTCTTATCCAGCTTCAAACATCTAAAAGATAGGCCCAAATTTCCACTCTAGGCTCCCCTTATTGCGAGAAGACCTTCTAGCTTCTAGCAGACACTCTGATCTGTCCCAGAGTCTTATTTTGCAATAAAATAATATCTGTCTGGAATTCAACATCTCCAAAAGATGATATCCATCTATTCCATTACAGCGGAATACAGCAAAGGAACTTAGAATGCTGAACGGCATTTTAGATGCCAAAGTTATGGTACATGAATCCTACTCTGTGTCTCACAAAGGCACATAAAAAATAATGTCATAAGACAAACTGATAAAGATTTTTGTGTCCCAGAAGAGCAACTTTGAGTAAATGATCTCAGCTGAGTGTAAGTCTCAAATGACAACATATGCCAGCTGCATGAATTCTGTGGATATGTCATCAAAGGATGATGTTATCAGACTATCTACCTCACAGTATAAATACTCATACCTCTATCAATTCCACTAGGACCCTATTTATTAACACTTGCTGAGAAATTATTTGAATGTTTCAAGTGCTGTAATGGTCTTCTATTAACAACATTACTTCTGGTGTAGAACATGGCCGTTCTTCTCTTTTTGTTGAAACAGTTGTAGACACAAAATCAATTTCGTTATTTACCCTAGAATTCCCAATAAATGACCACTTACTTAAAGATTTTATAAAAAATATTTATAAATCTGTGGGTTTTTTCCTCTCTAGAGCTTAAATCTACACACTGGAACAATTTGTTTGTTTACAATTTATCCTGAAAATGGGTGTGTGGAACTAAAAAATTTCTCCCCCCTTCCTTTTTCTGACTCTTTCCCTGTTTTTTTTTTTTTTTATTAAAAAGGAACTTATTGTACCTGTCTAGCTTTAGCTCTGAAAATGTATGGACCAATCTAAAATATATTGCCCTTTCCCCTGAAACAACAATTGACACAATGTAGTCCAGTTCTACTTACATAGAACTGAGAGGTTCGTAGTGATCCATGACCTTGTAAGGCTCATTATTAGATAGATACCAATTTGTCATGCTGCGCCTAGCTATCAGCTTGTCTAGTCACTCACTTCATGCTTCTAGTGGCAAATTATATTTGACTTTCAATTTAAAATCCAGGGTACTTTAATGTAAAACCTCAGTATAATAATGGTGATGAAGCAGCAGGGCATGCAATTTGACAGAATGGATTTTTCTAGTTTATTGTGGCAGATTCCCCTCCTCCAACATCCAAAAGCAGGAAAAGAAAGAAAGAAAAAGATAGAAAGAAAGAAAGAAAGAAAGAAAGAAAGAAAGAAAGAAAGAAAGAAAGAAAGAAAGAAAGAAAGAAAGAAAGAAAGAAAGAAAAGAAAAGAAAAGAAAAAAGAGAAACCCACCATCACTGTCTTGAAACTTTGATGGAAGCTGGAAAGATGGCAGACACAGCACCAGGTTGTCATTTAAAAGTAGAGGCTCTACTGACCTAGTCCAAAGATGCTAGAAATCTTTTCAAGTTGCCTCAGTGAACACAAGTTAAGATACACTAGATGCATCATGACAAGCTATAATTCATGAATGAAGATTTAATTCATTTTTAATGAAAAAAAATCATACTTCTTTTGCTGAGGTGCTGAACTTAATAGATGTTACACAGTTCCTGTCAGACATAAATAATGCTGATTTCCTTTCTCTTGATGCCAATCACCTACTATTATCGGTGTCATAGGCATGTAAATCCTGATACAATGGATGTATTATTTCAGTATTTTTAAATGAGGATTTGGTTTTGAACAAATCCCCCCTCCAAATTTGTGTGGGATACAGGGATGGGGAAGCTTCCCACTTCAAGTAAAATGTACATTGATTGTATTATGTTTTGGGGATCTATATTCTTATTATAGAAATATATCATTATATTAATTCCATTTGGACATTATGGAACATTAAGGAATGTGCTTAACATAGGTCTTTCTCTCCTTTCTTTTTCGACAGGCAGTGAAGATCATATGTGCACTTAAATTTTGAGCTTCATTTTGAATGTGATTCAGTTAATCTGAATTTAGTCACCCAAATATTAAGTATCTGTGTAAAATTAATTGCCTAAATCCTTTGTAGAGCCAATGGAAAAAAAAATCCCTAGCGATTGTTTATTCAATGTGTTTTAGATTGGGATTCATGTCTACAAACTTCAGGCTTCTGACAGTTATGCATTGAATTTCTACTAGTACCTTTAAGCTCCCTTCTTAGTCAACAAATAAAACCAAGCATTTTTAGAAGGTGATCCATCTGATTTATCTTATACACCTATTTTAGGGTAAAATTAATTGCCCTATAGGGATATTTATTCCTCTTTATTAACTGTAAGGGAAACTGTCAAGAGTCATTTGAACAGACTTGTATGTCCAGCTTCAAGACATACACGTTAGCATAGGTGTTTCCTTACTCTTCAGCTCTCAAAATCCTGATAAACAAAATGATCTTGCAGAGAAACCTGTGTCGCTCTTTTGAATATAAAAACTTTCCTCCAATTGCTTAATTTTTAGATAAACAAGATAGCAAACAACAAGATTTGCTTCTGAAAACTCATACGTGTAGTTCTTGGGCTGGCACTTCCACCAGCTCCCTCAGTGTCCTTGTGTGGATCCCATCCGGCTCCATAGACTTCTGTGTGTCTAAGTGGTGTAGCAGGTTGCTAACCATTTCCCTTTGGATTATGGGGGCTTCATTCTGCTCCCCGTATCTGTCTTCGGGCTCAGGGGGCCGGGTACCCTGAGAACATCTAGTCTTACTGTTAAAGACTAAGGCAAATAAGGCATTCAGTACATCAGCCGTTTCCTCATGCTTTGTCACTGTGTTTCCTTCTACACCCAGTAAAGGATGGAGATTCTCCTTAATCCTTCTTTTATTGCGAATGTATTTATACAAATATTTTTATTGTCTTTTATGGCATCAGCCAGATTAAGTTCTAGTTGGGCTTTGGCCTTTCTAATTTTCTCCCTGAATAACCTCACAACATCCTTGTAGTCCTCCTGACTTGTTTGCCCCTTCTTACAAAAGTCATAAACTCTCCTTTTTTTCCTGCATTACACACAAAGTTCTCTGTTCAGCCAGGCCAGTATTCTTCCCAGCAGGCTCGTCTTTAAGCACATGTGAACAGCCTGCTCCTGTGTCTTTAAGATTTCCCTCTTTAAGAATGTCCAGCCTTCCTGGACTCTTTTGCCCTTCAGGATTGCTGTGTCCAAAATGGCATCCAACCATTACATCATCCACAAGCCCTTCTCTGTTCACAACCGACAGATCCAGTGGGGTGCCTTCCCTAGTTGGCTCACTCACCAGATGTGTCAGGAAGGTGTCTTGCACACACTCCAGAAACCTCCTAGACTGTTTCCTCTCTGCTGTATAGTATTTTCAGCAGGTATCTGGTAAGTTGAAGTCAACCACTAGAACAAGGACTAGCGATTGTGAGATTTCTCCCAGCTGCTTACAGAATATTCCGTCTGCCTCTTCCTCCTGATTGGGTGGTCTATAACAGACTCTCACCATGATATCTGCCTTGTTGGTATTTCCCCTGACTCTTAAAGATAAATATTACACCCTGCCATCACCATCATCAAGCTCTAGATAGTCAAAACGCTCCCTAACACACAGGGCTACCCCACCACATCCCTGTCCTTGCCTGTCCCTTTTTTGTTTATAGTTAAATGGCGCAACACTCCAGTTGTGTAAGTCATTCTGTCATGTTTCTGTGATTACAACTATATCATAGATCTCCCACTGCACAATGGCTTCCAGCTCCTCCTGTTACTTGTCCATGCTGCATGCACTGGTGTAGATGCACTTGAGTTGGGCTATTGAGCACACCCCCTTTCTGGGGTAGAAGCCCCAATTCCTACACGACCATTTTCAGGCATGTCCATGGTTTCTAACACATCAATAACCTAAATGAAACAAAAAAATTGGATTCTAGGTAGTAAAAGCAGTTCTTTCCTAGAAAATAGTAGCACTGACACCCCAGAAGAACAGACACAATAGATTTTATTTTTTTTTTTGGCCAGGCAGCTGTAGTAGAAAGGAAAGGAGACTAAAACCAAAATTCAGAAGGAGCATACTAAGTGTACCATTTCATCATCTATATAGAGTTACTTTTTGTTGCTTTATGTTCCAAAAAGTATCCTGTCTGTCCTTCAGCTTCCATCTAAAAGATAGGGATCTGCAATCTGTGACAAATTTACAGCCTATGTGGATGTTCAGGGTAATAAAAAATGCCAGTGGTACTAGTAACCTACATACGAACAACTGAATCCCACCCTGTAAGTCTAAATCTCAGATAGTCATCCTATGTGTCCTTTACATTTATGAGGTACTCACAGAAGATAATTAATCTGAGTAGTTTTGGGTGTCTAGTGTAGAACGAGATGAGTTGCTCTTTACAGTGAGCAACTGTGACTTGCTAGTTTTCTTCACTGACTATAAAGAAGTCCAGTGAAAAAGTCTTCACTGTAGATACAGTCATTTAGTCAGACAACTCTCACCCTCAATCTAACTTATGAAGCTCTTCTGACTTTTCAGAAGGTAGGAACACACAATGGCAAACATCACAGCTTCAGTCTGTTCTCATAACATAAACAATGAAACAACTCAAAGCACCACAGCTAGGGACACAAGAGTACAAGGGATCAAAAGCCTTGAAATCTAGATCATACTACAGGGAGAACGAATAAACATTACACATGCCAGTAATATCACAGGTCCTTCCTGTAACAGAGAATGTGATAGATGACAATATCCAGATGAAGCTGGTGGACCACTGTACACCCTACAAAGGAGAGCAGAAACCTCCTAAGCTCTGCCTAGAACTAGAATAAATTTTCTTCTTGACTTCAAATTTGGTAAAATATTTGATGTGAAGCTGTTGATCAAAACTTTTAAAATAGGAAGCAAGCAACCAGGACCTGAAAGATGCCTCTTTCTTGGTTGAAATAGGGATGACCACCATCTGTCTGCAGAAATGTCCAGTTTCTGGAGTTCCTGTAGAAACTGAGTGAGAGAAAAGTTATTTGTCATGAGAAGATAATAAAATCTTCACAACCCTTGCAGGCAGACAGCTGAAGCCCTGATATATCTGGGGTATTCCACTACCATACAAATCAGGTACAGTGTATTTCTAGTACTGAAACTTCTTCCTCTGCATAGGTGTACAGCTCTATTTGCATGTGGATGCCAGCTTTTCTTTATTTTCAGGCTGTCCCTTTTCTCTCTTACACAGATTTGAATGGCTATATATATTGTGGATAATTCTCTAAATTGAAAGACACTTGCATCATAGCCAAAAAGGAAAAAAAAAAAAAAAAAAAGCAAATACCAGAGTTAGAGCCTGCAGCCAATAACAAATGACCTTAATTATAAAAAGATATTTTATAGATGAGGTTTTTTCCAGGTCTAAGATAGTACAGACTGGGATCCTAACTGGGGTAAAATAAAAAACCTTAAAGATATAAAATTACAGAGCCCTGTTGTTAGCTGGTCAGGCATAAGTCCAGTTGTCATCACCAATGCCTAGAAAGCTGAGACACTGTCAGCTTGTTCTATATGATAAGTGCACGGAATCACAACTCACTTTGACACACCTAACAGTGTGTAGAGGTTTTCTGACTGTGAATTTTTATATGTGCCAGTCTTATTATTTTCTATGTTGTTTGGAGGTGAAGACATCCCTGTCTAGTGACACAGAGGTAGATGGATCCAAGGTAATGTAAATCAATGCCAGTAGAGCCAGGGATGCCAATGGATTACAGTATAAGCGGTCTGAGATTTCTTCTTCAACAACACTTAGGTAGCAACTCGTAACTTGTGTCACATAGACTTTATGTAAAGTGCCTTTGAACCAGTTAGTTGTGATCCTAAATTAGGCTGTTACATTTACACATGCAGTTGCAAGCTCAACTTGGGAATGTTATTGCAGAAAAAAGGCACACAAGAGAGAGCAGGGCTTGAAAACTTAGATGTGGGGTTTCTGGAAGAAAACTTTGAAAGTATCATTTTAAATAAAATAGATTGTCCGATGGTTTCCAAATAATAAGTCCATCCTATGTGTCTGTGTAGTGTTGACACACCTTTGAACTCACACTTGGATCTGAGCAGCAAGACTATACAAAAAAATTGTCTGGAATTTGTTAGCAATAAATTTCTGATGGATCAAATGCATTTTATGACATAGAGGATATATTAATAACAATTCCCTGTCCATTCCAGTTCCACACATGCACACTTTTTCATGTTTCTTCCTATATGCTACGGGGTAATACTGCTGAAACCTACAGACCTAAATAGTAATTTATTTTTTCTTTCTTGTTTATTTTTAGATTAATAAGCAACACATTTTCTGTGTTACATCCACTCTCCTGGCAGCTCAAATTTTTTCACAATACCACCTGGTGAGCTGCATGGTTACATTTTGTCCCTGTTGTGTTTTTTTCCAAGCATTAGCAGAGCAATTAATGAACAAATCAAATAAATCGGAGCTGCTGTATTTTCCTCTAGATGCAAATGTGAAGGATAATTTTTTAAATACTTTTATATTTCTCCTTCAAGCTCTGGGAAGGAAGTACAGGCTTCAAGTACTAAATTACTCATTCCTTCTGGCGTCAGAGGCATACCCCAAGGAGTTAGTTAATTTTCAGATCAACAGACAACGCTTTAACTATGTAAATTCCATTCTAAGTAGAAAATGATATAATATAGCATTTTCCAGACAATCTCTCACAAGTGCTTTAGCATCTGTAAGGGAAAGAGCTAAAAAAGATCTAAGAACTGATACCTTCTTTCCCGCACAGAGAATCACGGGGCTGAAATTTCCTTCACTGGCTTAAGATTTCTACTAGTGAAGGATGCTTAACATTAAATTAGATCAAACAAGCTTTGGCATGGATCAAAACATTCTTATAAAGTTCTCAAAATTACTTCAAGCCTTCCCAATTACAGTGTTGCAATTTTGTTTCAAATTCTATTTATCCTTGTAATATTAGGTTTCATCATAAATTCTAGGAGTCTCAGCTTCTGGAATTGAATACGAGAATTTCATAATTGTAAAATGCACTTCTGTCCAATTGATAGAGAATAATCTAGAAGTATAACCCTAGAATGTCATAAAATCTAGTAATTAAAAATAGGTCAGATGTGTTTTCATAAACACTCTCCACCCGCACCTCCTCCAAGTCACACACTTAGGACCAGATTTCCTTTTCTTCCAGAATCTGAGTTTGTAAGACAGCCCCAGAACAGCTGGTCCAAGTCGTCTCAGGATTTCTGCTGATTTCATATGCTGTTAGTACCAAATTAGGTGACTATGTAGTGAAGCACATTGGAAAACAGACAAAAAAAAAATCTGTGAGCTTCTGCAGGTTCATAAAGACGGAACTGGGAGAAAAGGAAAAAGAAAAGGAAAGGTCAGATACACCCTGTATTCCCATGCTTGTGGGACAGCTGCTGAAAAAATGAATAGGTGTAGCCAATTAGATTAACTCTGCTGCTTTACATAAAGCAGATGTTTAACTATTTTCTTGGTATTAGAACATGTGCACTTATCTGACTGCAATGATAATAAAGTTAATCCTGAGTTTTTCCATTGTAGGAGGACAATTGTGTCTTACAATTAGTTTCCAGCTCCTTTTAGTGCAGTAAAAGGCTTGTAAACTCAGGTGCTGGTGCCTACTCTTGTAATAACCCAACCATGAAGATAACTGTCTGCAGGTAACCGAGAGTGTTAGCTCAAGTGAGGATTCACTCCACGTTTTTATGATTTAACTCAGCGTGGTTCGATTGCAAGCAGGGAAGTGTTGACATCACGGTTAGGATTCTGCAAACTATATAACATTATTTGCTTGGTTTTGTCACAGCAACACTCAATTTTACCTACATCAACATATTTTTAAAATATTTTTAATAAATATTTCATTCTGTGCATTACATTGTCCTTTTCTCCACAGGGAGTTAAATAAAATCTTCCCAAACTGACTAGCTGAGGAAAAAAATCTCGATTGCAACAATCTTGCACTTGCACTTTGCCAGAGGCAAACATAATTCAACATTTCAACAGCTTTGGTGTGCTCTGGATCTAGAACCAACTATGTTTTCTGTCTGTAATTCCTAGGGATGAAAAGAAAGATCAGGGTCAGACCTAACCATGACAGTGAGAAGACTTATTGGTCTTAGGAGAAACTGTGACATTCTGCCAGTGGTATACAACCTGTGCTGACTGGAGGGGGAGTTTAAACGTCTAACTAGTTGTAGATACAAAATGGAAAACTGAGTTTAGATGTCCCACTCTAGACTGAATCAGATGTTGAAAGTTAGACAAGACGATTCCCACTTCAAATATTAAGGATAACTACAATTTATTTTCTCCTTGTTTTTTTCTTTCTTTAAAGCCGAGCTAGATAATACAAGACTAATTAATATAAAGCAACTGCTGGGGCAATATAGTCAGAAACTTTCCAACATTTAAGACTCTTGCTGCATCTTATTCAAATTGCAGACCAGCCCATCTCCTTTAGTCTAACTTTTCCAGAATGGGAGCTGCATTTCCAGCACCCCCCCCCCACCAGATTCTCCTGCTGACAATATTGAAGGGGCTTTCAGTCCCTCTGTCAGACTGCAGCAGCAGTTCTAAGACAGCTTCCCACAGCGCAAGATTTCAACAAAGACCATCTCGACTCCTTTCATATAGTCCATTGAGTGCTTATGTGAAAGCAACAGGTTTTATCATTACTACTACCACTATAGTGGGATCTGACTCAAGGGGCTAGTAAGATGTTCTTTACTTGTAGTATAAACCTTTTTCCCAAAGACTGATACTGTATCCAGAGTATTTTTATGAACACTGACACAACACATCATTTAAACCCACCATTAGATCCTCAGTAGAATTCTTGCTACTAGCATTGCTTTTCTGCATGTGGGGCATTGCTGCCATAATGTTATCTCAAATCACTGGAATAAACAGATGCGCAGAATGACCAGTGTTCGGTCATCTCCCAGAATCATCTGATTACACAGAAAAATACGTTAAAACCGAAGGAAAGCGTTAAATGGACTGTAGATTCCAGCAGCAGGGAAGGAGAAAAACTAAAAGTTGCAGCCAAACCTGTAATTCCTGAACTTCTATTTTCTTATTCCAAAATAAGATATGCACACTGGTTTAGTTCTAGCTAACTTTTATCAAAGGTTTGCCTCATGGCTCTTTATATGGGTTCACACACTGTTAAATGATTCAGTGCAAAGCAAATGGAAAGATTAATTTTGTGATGTGGCACCAAAAGAAACAATTTAGAGCAGGGATTAGGGATTGGACCAGCTCAGTGAAACTTCTGGAACAAGTCCATTATAACTACAGAACATTTCACAATAACCGTATCAGTGACAGCAGAAGAGACTGCCCTTTTTAGCGAAATTGAGAAAATTCATACAAACAGACTTTCTCCCCTCTCCCCCTTATTTTTCCAAAAGAAGTGAGAAGGAGAAAGGTTTTACACAACTGAAAAAATGATTTTTGGACATAGAATAACTGGAAATTCTAAGTCAAATACTATTAATGAAACATCAGACTGTTTCAGATTGATTTTTATCTTTACAAGCAAGAGACAGCACACAGCTAACTGCCCAGTGGTCACAATACAGCAACTGGGGCAGGATATTTTGACAGCATGAGTATCATTCAATGTACCTCTAAATCTGGTTCATTTTCCTTGTTCTTAAAAGCCACTGTGTCAATAAGAAATCCCTGTTTCCCCTTTCTTCCAGCTTGACATTCTAGAGGATATTGTTACTTAAGCAGAAGGGAGCTGAAAAAATAAACCATCTGAAAACGGTAATGATAATTCCTAGGTGAATTCTTTCTCACATACACATTCACAGAGAGATTTACAACTGATAGCTCCTTATGTCCTGTACCCTCCTATACAAGCAGCTGTTAAAAAAACCCGCGTTATCAGTCACATAACTCTAGTACAGCCTTTTACCTCCCTTCCCTTACTTCCTCCTCTCCTTTCTGCCTTCTCACACTGATCAGCTAAGATTTGCTCATTCAGATTCAGTGGTGTGGTGTGAGCCAGGAAATCTCTGTGCAAACAACCATGGTGCACCCAGGTTACGAACCTGGACATCCAGCTCTGTAGACAGTGTTTTAAATTAAAAAAAGCTCACATAGCTCATCCCTTTTTCTTTCTGACATGTGAACACTGTGTAATACAGCCCTGATCTTAACTGTAGAAACAACATGCAAATAATTTCATTATCCTATTAGTGCCAGGATGAATTGGTCTCAGTATTCCTTGGTGTGCATTATATAGAATCATAGAATCATTAAGGTTGGAAAAGACCTCAAGGATCATCAAGTCCAACCCAACACCACCTAACTCACTAAACCATGTCCCTAAGCACCACATCTACACGTTTCTTGAACACCTCCAGGGATGGTGACTCCACCACCTCCCTGGGCAGCCTGTTCCAATGTCTGACCACTCTTTCAGTGAAGAAATTTTTCCTAATATCCAGCCTAAACCTTCCCTGACGTAACTTGAGGCCATTTCCTCTTGTCCTATCACTTGTCACTTTAGAGAAGAGGCCAGCACCCACCTCACTACAACCTCCTTTCAGGTAGTTGTAGAGAGTGATAAGGTCTCCTCTCAGCCTCCTCTTCTCTAGACTAAACAACCCCAGCTCCCTCAGCTGCTCCTCATAAGACCTGTGCTCCAGACCCTTCACCAGCTTCGTTGCCCTTCTCTGGACCCGCTCCAGCACCTCAATGTCCTTCTTGTGGTGAGGGGCCCAAAACTGAACACAGGATTCAAGGTGCGGCCTCACCAGTGCCGAGTACAGGGCACAATCACTTCCCTAGTCCTGCTGGCCACACTATTTCTAATACAGGCCAGGATGCCGTTGGCCTTCTTGGCCACCTGGGCACACTGCTGGCTCATGTTCAGCCGGCTGTCAACCAACACCCCCAGGTCCCTCTCTGCTGGGCAGCTTTCCAGCCACTCACCCCCAAGCCTGTAGCGTTGCAGGGGGTTGTTGTGACCAAAGTGCAGGACCCGGCACTTGGCTTTATTGAACTTCAAACAATTGGCCTCAGCCCATTGGTCCAGCCTGTCCAGATCCCTCTGCAAAGCCTCCCTACCCTCAAGGAGGTCAACACACCCGCTCAATTTGGTGTTATCAGCAAACTTACTGAGGGTGCACTCAATTCCCTCATCCAGGTCATCGATAAAGATGTTAAACAGGACAGGCCCCAAAAGCGATCCCTGGGGAACACCACTGGTGACCGGCCGCCACCTGGACTTAACTCCGTTCACCACGACTCTCTGGGCTCGGCCATCCAGCCAGTTTTTTATCCAGCAAAGAGTGTTCCTGTCTAAGCTGCAAGCCACTAGCTTTCCTAGGAGAATGCTGTGGGACACGGTGTCAAAGGCCTTGCTAAAGTCCAAGTAGATAACGTCCACGGTCTTTCCCTCATCCACTAGACGGGTCACCTGGTCGTAGAAGGTGATCAGGTTGGTCAAGCATGACCTTCCTTTCATGAACCCATGCTGGCTGGGCTTGATCCCCTGGTTGTCCTGTACATGCCGTGTGAGCACACTCAAGATGAGCCATTCCATAATCTTCCCCAGTACCGAGGTCAGGCTGACAGGCCTGTAGTTTCCTGGGTCCTCCTTACGGCCCTTCTTGTAGATGGGCGTCACATCAGCAAGTTTCCAGTCTTCTGGGACCTCCCTTGTTAGCCAGGACTGTTGATAAATGACGGAGAGGGGCTTGGCAACTCCCCTGGAAGCTCCCTCAGTACTCTCGGGTGAATCCCATCTGGCCCCATGGACATGTGTGTACCCAGGTGGCATAACAGGTCATTAACTGCTTCCTCCTGGATTGTGGGAAGGCTGTCCTGGTCTTTGTCCCTGCATGCCAGCTCAGGGAGTTGAATATCCTGAGGGTAGCTAGTCTGACTATTGAAGACTGAGGCAAAGAAGGCAATAAGCACCTCAGCCTTTTCCTCATCCTTGGTGACAATTTTCCCTCCTGTGTCCAATAAGGGATGGAGATTCTCCAAAGTTCTCCTTTTGTTGTTAATGTATTTGTAAAAGCATTCTTTATTATCTTTTACCACTGCAGCCAGGTTGAGTTCTAGTTGGGCTTTTGCCTTCCTAATTTTAAATCTGCATGACCTGGCAAGATCCCTGTACTCTTTTTGAGTTGCCTGACCCTTCTCGCAGAGGTTGTATACTCTCCTTTTTTCCTTGAGTTCCAGGAAAAGCTCTTTGTTTAGCCAGCCTCGTCGTCTTCTCTGGCACTTTGTCTTTCTGCAGATGGGGACAGCCTGTTCCTGTGCTTTTAAAACCACCCTCCAGCCTTCCTGGGCCCCCTTACCCTTCAGGACAGTCTCCCAAGGGACTCTCCGAACCAGTGTCCTAAACAGCCTGAAATCTGCCCTTCAGAAGTCCATCTTAGTGGTTTTACTGGTACCTCTCTTTGCTTCACCTAGGATCGAGAACTCTATGATTTCATGGGCACTAAGTCCAAGACGGCCTCCAACTAGCACATCTCCCACCAGTCCTTCTCTGTGAACAGCAGGTCGAGCAAGGCTCCTTCCCTGGTAAGCTCGCTTACCACCTGTGTCAGGAAGTCATCTTCCATGCACTCCAAGAATCTCCTAGACTGTTTCTTTTCTGCTGTGTTGTATTTCCATCAGATGTCTGGCAAGTTGAAGTCTCCCACAAGAACAAGTGGGAGCGATCGCGAGACTTCTGCCAGCTGCTTATAGAATGCCTCATCTGCTTCCTCCTGCTGGGAGGGTGGCCTATAACACACTCCCAGCAGGATATCAGCTTTGTTAGCTCTTCCCCTCATTCTTACCCATTAGCATTCAAATTTGTCATCGTAATCCTTGATTTCTATACAATCAAAACACTCCTTAACATATAGAGCCACTCCACCACCTCTCCTTCCTTGCCTATCCCTCCTGAAGAGCTTATAGCCATCCATTGTGGCACTTCAGGTATGAGACTCATCCCACCATGTTTCTGTGATGGCCACTAGGTCACAGCTGTTCTGCCGCACAGCGGCCTCCAGCTCCTCTTGCTCATTGCTCATACTGCGTGCATTAGTGTAAATGCACTTGAGCTGAACTGCCGAATCCGCTCCTGCCCTCAGTGTGCCACTGTTGGCCGAAGTGGGATACGGAACCGGAGTAACGACACAATCTCAATATGAGTAAGATTGTTCTCCTTCAATATCTGTTTACCTTGTCGTTTTATAGAAAGCAGAAGCAAGCACGCACCAGCAACAGGTATATGATTGGTTACAAGCAGTTGTCCTCGCGCCTACGATGTATTTCTGATTGGGGCAAGGATGCTGTGCACGCGTAGCGGAGCAGCAGTTGGACCCTGTTCCTTTATCGTGTTTACGCCATTACTACATTCCTTTCTAGTTACCGTTCAAGGACAGCTCACGATGCCTATGAGGCTCTCACAGGCCTCAGAGCCTACCCCATAGCCTGGATTGCTCACAGCAATCAGATCATGTCCTGTTTCTTGTAACCAGCCTTCTACATGCCACCCCTAGGTCTGTCTGTAATGGGCCTGGTAATTCCCCCTTCAAACCTAGTTTAAAGCCTTCTTGATGAGACCTGACAGCTTACGAGCGAGAATCCTTACCCCCCTATGAGACAGGTGAACTCCATCTGTTGCTAGCAGGCCTGGTTTCTAGTCACCATTGTTTTAGCCTGCCATGGGAGGATATCACCCAAAATCATGGTTTGTCCTTTCCTTTGTGCATGAAGTCAGACTTATTCCATCTAACCTCAACAGAGGTCCCTAGAACAGAAGAGATGTCCTAAGCTCCAGGTACTGAAAAGACATAAACACTCTAAACTATCATTACAGTACAGGTCCAAGAGACTAAAATCACCCTCAAGATTTTCATAAGAGAAAAGTGAAAGCCCCTCAAATTTTACACTATATTAGCAACTGTAGTAGGGAAATGCCTGAGAGTGATTTCTTCATATTTAATTTTATTCTATTATTAAAATAAAACAAAAAGATAATACTAAAAAAACCTTTGTAAATTAATGCCATGAATTAAAATTCCTCCTGGTTTTTCACAGCGTGCCGTCATATTTTTTAATGACTGAATTTCTGTGCCTTCATGCTGATTGCTCCTGAAACACCTGGTAAACAGGATGTAGCATATTCCATTCCCTTTTACAAGGACTTAAAGTCTGAGTAATTCAATCTTAGAGCAGAAGAATCACCCCAGTACTGCTCATTCTGTTGAAGATTAATTTTTACTAGCCACTTAGAGGGCTAAGGAGTGCATTACAGTGAACACTATTGTTCAAGTTCAGCAGAATAAAATCCATCATTTCTGAGCAGGAGGAAAACGGTTTTTATTAGAGCCATTCACATAGCTCTATTATTCAGTGGCAAGCACCATCTCTACTTACTCATTTTCCATTGTAAATTTTATCTTGTGCAAGAAGCAAAAAGTTCATTAGTTTGCTCAAAACACTTCTTAATGAGTGTGCTAATTGAGAGCATATTAATGTATTTCACCAGGTTTATTTCTTGAGAAGGGAAAAAAATTGTCTTCTTTTGTGTGTTTAACACTAGCAAGACTTTGTTTAAAGGAGAGCAACTGTGGTACCCATTGTGCTCAGAAGGTTAAAATTGTAAGAAACATATCACATAATTTTTTTGTGAAGTATATTGGAAAATTAAACTGCAGTATAATAACATTTCCTCCATTTTTAATGGGTGAATAAGGGGGAGAAGGGGGCTCAGCCTTATGAGGAAACATCCTCAGTGGTGTCACAGACACTGCAGACACTAAATGCAACACATAGCAACACACAGCAACACACTTTCTATTTCTTACCCTGATTCAGCAAGATCCTCAAGTACTGGGCTCATTCTAAATGTCTGGGTAGTGCCACAGGAGACATAGTAAAGTATCAGAAGACACACTAAATTATCTTCCTGAAGTGGGACCTTTCATTGGGATATAGAATAGCCAAACTAATTTGACTAAGTTTGAATTTTTTTAAAGCTGTTTCCTTCTAAAGCCTTGATATTGTTATCCTAATGGTTAAATCTGTCTTCATGGACATATGCTGCAGTTTGTCCATTATTAAAAATGAAGAGCCTTGGTTTTCAGTCAAGCAGAACATACGCTCGTCTTATTACCAAGTCTTTTTAGCAAAGCAGGTTTTGAAATACCAACTTCTCTCTGAAAATCTGCTTTGAAAATAAAGTCAGAGATGCATGATGAAATATATGTTTCTTTTCACAGAGGCTGCTTGGGAAATCAGTGTTTCTTAGATCTGCAGTATGAATGGAGGGAGCTTGAACCCATAAGTGAATTACCTAAACTCTTTATGAAAATAAGGCAGAGGAAAGGGACAAAGATTCCGTTCACATAATAGGAATCATTTTAGTAAGCACAGAAACAGTGCCTCAAGCGCCCATGATTCAAGAACAGATTTCTCCACTACCCCAGTAGAAATAACTGATACTAAATTAGTTCTGACCTCAGAGGCATCTGACTGGTTCATCTGAAATATCTGAGTTTTAAACGGAACTCTGTGAACACCAAAAAATATAAAAAATTGCATCTCTGGATATTAGTATAGCAGCAGAAAGCAAGCTCCTAATTTCTTTCCACTCGAGGTGGACACTATGTCCAGCAGGTGAAAGGGAAGCTGTTATACACTCACCTTCACCAGCATATTGTCAGAGAGTTGTCACTGTTCAGCATCCAGCTTCAGTTACAGCAGATGATAGGGAAAGCCCCCAAGGACAAGCCTTGGAATAATGAAAGAGCTGTGGAGATAAAATGGCCCAGGGCTGTAGATTTTCAAGTTGTACCCATTTAGTTTTTAAAATCACTTTGGTTAACCTCCACTCTGTCACACTGTTTTTAAGTCAATTTCCACTTACACTTCAGCTCTAAATACTGAGAATATACATACTAGGCCAGTGAAAGCTCTCAAGGAAGGCAGGATTCAAGGAAACACAACCACTTTGTAGGACAGGTTCATCTAGATACCTGTATGGGGAAAATGCAGAACTAAAGAAAAAAGTGTATGAACACTTTCCCACCCACTGATGCTATATCAACATTAGTGATTAACTGGTAATTTCCAGAGTTTCAGTAAAACACTCAGTGTCAGAGACTCATCTCTGTCTTGTGGACGAATCAGGTCTCCTAAATTTTGCAGATTTATTACTGAAATATTATTAAGACTTTCTGACTCCACTCAGATTAGGAATAGTTTCAACAGGCCAAATTCTGATAATTTTGCTCTCTCTGAGCAATGCTCAGCATTTAATCCCATCAAAACTTGCATTCAAGTACAAAGAAAATGAGTAACAAAACAGAGCCTATGTTCTTTGACCCTTCTAACTTTTCTTACAGCCAGCAACACAATATATGAAAAAGCAAGTGTTTAAATTTTATCCCAAATTTAATAGTTTTAATCCATGGCAATTTTTTTTTTCAGTTTAGAGTGGAGTCTCAAGCTGGGACATATGTCCATTTCCTTCTAAGCTGATCTGGGAAATAGATTTCTAAATATTTTCTATTCCCCCCTGCACTCTACATCATCACACTTTCTATATTTAGAAGCGATTAAATTTATTTACCTTGCACAGCAACTCAACTCAAATGAGTACAGAGCTGAACCTACTCTTGCAAATATCTGTTTACATACCCTGATTTCCATTTAAGTAGTGGCCAATTAAACCCTTGTAAGTAGAAGTAAGCACCCATAGCCTTTAAAATTTCCAGATATTCCTGCAACATATAGTAGCATTTCAGGTTATTGCTCTCTAATTAGAACTCAGAGCACAATGTCATTGTCCTTTTGACAATGAAACCTGCCTGTCACATTTGCAAGCACATACATGAATTAAACATAGCACCTAAGCATAACGTTCTTGCATCTTAGAGTTGTGTCCTAGAGCTGTTCAGTCTAATGCATGATAATAGTGAAAAGGAGACGCAATACACTGCTTCAGATCCTGGCTGTGTTGCAGCCATCATACAGAAGAATCACCCAAGCTGTCGGGAATCCTCCAGTGGCATACAACTGGGAGAGAAGTTCTTGTTGGGTGGCATCCAAGGTCTCTTCATGCACTGGCGATGTCCAGCTACCCTTGCTGCCATTGGCATCTGCTGTAAATTAGTTAAGGCTGTTTGCCTGCAGACTGTTCTCATACACCCAAGGGTACCATCCAGGCACTCAAACAACCACAGATCAAGGGAGTGTGAGACTAGCTTGATTCCTCCTTTTCAGTCCAAATCCTCAGATGTGCTTTGTGCTTTTCAACCAAGGCAGAAGCTCTGAGCCAGAAGCTCAAACTCCAGGGCAACATCAGTGCTGTAGCAAGCCTGTGCGTGGGTGTAGGGGACTGCGAGTCAGTGGGAGAGAAAAGAAGGGGGTGAGAAAAGGGAAAGGGAACAGAAACAGTGCTGAAAGGAGTGTGCGTAATGCAATGTTTTGGGGCAAACACATGCTGCTCCCTCTCTAGCGGTACGGAGGAAGCAGCTGTGGTTTTTCTGCCAGAGACAGGGAGACACACACCGTCCTCAGAGCTCCACGTCAGGCTGCTCGCTGGAGTTAAACAGCATCTGCGCTGGTTTGAATAACAGCACATTGCCTCCAGGAGCTCCTGCTGGGCTGTGCACCTCAGCCCTACTTCTAAGCCAAAGCAGTGACGTTATGTGCTATCTAGCCCAGAGATGTTTTTAATCTGGTTTGATTTCTCTCAGAGACAGGATTAGAAAGCTGGAGCTCAAGGCCCCCTGCCTTACACCGACACCATTGTACCTCAACTCCCTCATACTGCTGTGTTGCAGGGGTTGAAGGAAACCTCTTTAGCGATGGGACAAAGGGACAGCAAAACAGGAAGCCGAGGTGCTTTTCTTTCAAAGCCATCACTTGCAGAAAAATATGATTCAGACTTGGCCTGCTGAGTTCCAGAGACAGGAAACAGTTCACATTTGCAAGTTGTTCAGCCTGGCTTTATAAAAAGTTCCCCCAGCAGAATGAACACACTTAAAATTGACTCCTCTTTTGAAAATCTAATGCTTTTCATCTGGGATGAAGCAAGCGTAGGACTACTTACAGTCAAAAAGCTGATACAATGCAACACATAGATCATGCTCTGCTGTACTCTGCAAAGTTTTATTTCTGAATTATTACAAAAGAGATGTGTAAAACCAAATGTGGAAACAGCTGTATGGATGGAATATATCCCTCATTCTTTGGCTTAACCTCTTGCTGCTATTATTAGGATGCCCATTGGGTGTAAGATACCTCCATGGAAAATGGCATCTGTTGGACTTAATCAGTAATGCTTTAGGTGTACTCTGCTTCCTCATCAAAAAAACCCTAGGAATCAACATTGCTGTGTATTTCTGGATGTCTCCCATGGCCTTATTAAATGTGGCTGTGGCAGCAGAAAGAATGGCTCTCTTTAACAGCATATTGCAGCATTTAAAACAGCACAGATGTGCTGAGATTGTCAGTCATGAAATTCAGCTTGAACAAAGCAAGTCTTTGGAAGCAGAAGCAAGGGAATGATCTGGTGGATTCACTGGCAGCTTTGTTATGGCAGGGAAAGAAGATTTCTAGTAGTAGCCCCTAAATAAGAGGAAATTTGTGTTTGCAAATAATTTTGTAAGATCTGCTTTTGTAAAACTTGCTAGAAAAATACTCCCCCAAGAAGAGAATAAATAAAATCCTAAAGAAAATATCCTTTAGCAGCACTAGGGCATGCAAGGAGTTAAGATCTTGCATTTAGGCAACAAGAGCACAAAACATTCTTTCCTACCTGAGATAATCAATCATTTTGATTAAAATTCTGCTCCACAGAACAGGCAGGATGTTACCAGCCCTGTTTCCTTAGGTCCAAAGGTTATTTTTTGCATGTTTATAGCACTCTCAAAAACAAAATCTGTGTGAAGGCTGGTGCCTCGAGCAGAGGCTGCTACAGTGTCCTATGGTAGTAGTTATCATTTCTGGAGGGGAAGAGACATTTTTGCAGCAAGATGTAAACCACTTTGAACACTGGCACTACTGAAGGTGGTCTGCCGGCTCTTTTCATAGGTCAGCTGAGGCCCAGAAAGCCTGCTGCCTGGCTAGGTAGTGCACTGCCTCCTCTTTGAACCTCAGAACCAGTCCTGGCTTGACGTGTGTGTAAGACTCACCCCATAAGACCCCATCTTGGCATTGCCTCAGTAGGACTGTGTGGGAGCAGTGCCATGTCTGAGCACAAACAGCTTCCAATGGCATTCAGACAGTACAGCCGGGCACCCTCTCCTCCAGAGCTCTCACAGCTTCTGCGATTTTCATTTAAGTTTCTTTCTTTTTCTGCTTCAATTGCTGCGTCTGTCTGCTGCTGTTCTCCTCTTACAGGTTGTATCCATACTCTCTCCTAAGAGCGTGTCCCCACAGCCAGGACTGGGAGGCAGCTGAGTCCAGGCCACAGGTAAAGTGTCCCATGGGATTCACAGCCACACTGTCGTGCCCGTCCTTCCTCTCTCCACTCAGAGGAAAGCCAGGTGTGCATCCTGGATGGGCATGCCTATGTGCTTCAAAGGCTTTCTGGATGATTAGGAGATCAAGACCTTAGGGCTGACGAAACACACATCAAGAGGAAAGATGAGTTGAAACTACTAAGAAATACAAGCCAAATCCAAAGTTATAATATCTAACCAGATGTTACAAGCCTGATGCAGTCACCAGTTCTTCAGCATCTCAGTAAAACCATTAGGGACACATTACCTATCAGTGAAGGAATTGTAAGAACTTTTTAAAGAAGTCGGGTGTAAAGGAATCTGAACTGCTTTACCTTATATGCCTACTTTAGCCCTCACTTTTTTTGTGTAACTACCAGTTTTTAACAGCCCTGTCCCCTCCAAGGCTTTCGTGCAGGCCTTTCTCCATTTCTTTGCTGAAGGCATGTCTCCAAGGAGATTCAAACTGTAGCCTGAATCTATCTTTAATTTATGATGTTGGACCTTATTTCCCCAAAGGTAAGAGTTCAAGCATAGTGTCAACCTCATCTTTACATTTCAGCTCTTGTGCAGTATATTCAGCATTTAATACAGCTCTGATAGCTGTGTGTTTGGGATATAGAATCATAGAATCATAGAATCATAGAATGATTAGGGTTGGAAGGGACCTTAAAGATCATCAAGTTCCAACCCTCTTGCCATGGGCAGGGACACCCTCCACTAGACCAGGTTGCTCAAAGCCTCATCCAGCCTGGCCTTGAACACCTCCAGGGATGGGGCATCCACAACTTCCCTGGGCAACCTGTTCCAGTGTCTTACCACCCTCATAGTGAAAAATTTCTTCCTAATGTCTAACCTAAATTTACCCTCTTTTAGCTTGTACCCATTACCCCTTGTCCTCTCACTACACTCCCTGGTAAAGAGTGTTTCCCCATCTCTCCTGTAGGCCCCCTTCAGGTACTGGAAGGCTGCTATCAAGTCCCCTCGGAGCCTTCTCTTCTCCAGGCTGAACAACCCCAACTCTCTCAGCCTGCCCTCATAGGGGAGGTTGTCCAGCCCTCTGATTGATTTTGTGGTTCTCCTCTGGACTCTCTCCAACAGGTCCATTTCTTTTTTGTGTTGGGGGCCCCACATCTGAACACAGTACTCAAGGTGGGGTCTCACGAGAGCAGAGTAGAGGGGGAGGATCACCTCCTTCAACCTGCTGCTAATGCTTCTTTTGATGCAGCCCAGGACACGGTTGGCTTTCTGGGCTGCAAGCGCACACTGCCGGCTCATGTTGAGCTTCTCATCCACCAATACCCCCAAGTCC
>WKFP01014229.1:1175082-1250775 GCA_011057875.1 Pterocles orientalis
CTTTGAGTGCGGCCGTCCAGCCAATTCCTTATCCAGCGAGTGGTCCTTCCCTCAAATCCATGTCCCACCAACTTAGAGACAAGGATGTCATGTGGGACTGTGTCAAAGGCTTTGCACAAGTCCAGGTAGATGATGTCAGTTGCCCTTCCTCTATCCACCAGCGCCGTGGCTCTGTCGTAGAAGGCCACCAAATTCGTAAGGCACGATTTTCCTTTGGTAAAGCCATATATGGATATGATATATATATCTCAGATGAAACCAATGTTTGCAGAAGTTCACTTTGTTACTGCATAAAATCACTCTCATTTCTCTCTGCCAAGTAATCTGTGAGGTGAGAACAGGATTGTTTACTGTACAAATGCAAAACCAAGGAGTACACAAGGAAAAAACAGCAGGAGAAAATTCAGACTTGAGCATTGGTAGAAGTCGCATGGTGGTAGGTAAGAAAGTAAATGAAATTTGTGATCTAAAAGATAGGAAACGCTTTTTGGTGCCTTGTGAATGCAGAAAATAAAACAGCTTATGCTTGTTCCAGAGCACTTTTTCTATGTATCTGTGCAATGTAGCAACAGCTCTGCTAAAGGTTTTATTTGAGACAATGGCAGATTAGTCAAACTGTAGAGTGCTTTAGTTCTGCAGATCCCTGGCACAATTCAAAATTATTTCCAGTTCACATACACAATATGTCATGCTGTGCTGCATGTACACAGAGGGTATTAAGCATATTCTAGGGTCTTAACTTCCTTCAATCTGCACTCTTGAGTACACCCAGATAAGTTGTCCTGCCATGAAAAAATTATATCCTTTGTTACCTTTTTGCAGTTTGCAATGGTGTCTTGCAGATTTGTAATTAATTTTAATTAAAATCATTCTAATTCTAAAGCAATTCTAAGCAATATTTAAGTCATTGTTTGCAGACAGATTCTGTATGGATGGCAGATGTGAGAGACCATTTATGTGCACAAGTTCAGATCTCAGCAGGTCAAAAGTTGAGGGAAATTTTAAAATGTCACATTAGTTATTATTCTCAGTACAGTTTTATCCTGTTTTCAAATGTAATAATCATTTAAACACATAGCAGAAGCTTGAACTGTGAAGGACCTGTGAAGTGGACCTGGTCTAATGAAGTTCCACACTTTCTTTTGTTGTTACCTCTGTAGAGTCCATGTTCTTCACTCGTCCCTTACCCTTCAATAGATTTACTAAGGTCCAGAAGAAGGATGTGTCCTTTGGAAGGTACCAGATGGTGAAGGTATTGAGTCAAACACATGGTGGAACAGAAGAGCTAATATTGTATCATCATTTATGAGAATGCAGTAAAAGCATTGACATGTCACTGTTGAACTGTCAAAGAAAAAAGCTATCAGAAGACTGTTTTAACTAGTAAACACTGCATCTTAATGAGAAGCAGTCTGCTTTCCTTCCTACTTTTAAGTTAACACAAACGACTGTTTTTATTGTATCAGCTTTAAGAATACATAAGCAAATAATTTTGAAATTTAGTAGAAAAAATCCCAGATGAGCTTCATTTTCAGACAGATAGGCTTTTGTTTACAAAATTGGATGGAAGCTCTGAATCAGATTTACAATGGAAGTCGCATTTCAATTTAAACTATGGAATGACTACTGTTCTCTGTATTTTATTTCCTCTGCCAATATATTAAAAGTGTCAACAATCTGCTCATAAGATGGTGCCAATTACATAAATATATCACGCAGTATATAAGGGAAAACTTCATTGGATTACTTTGTGAAATCCATGAAGGATATCTCTTTGCTGATATGAGTGGTTGCTTTACAGTACTTGGTGAACTTCACTTCAAACTGAAGTCTCACTGCAAAAAGAAGTTGCAGAAGATAAATTGTGTAACAAGTTCTTTGCATGCACAGAACTACTAAACAGTCTATTCTTACTAGGGCTCATCACTTTTGTAATCTATCCTGTAGGGGGTCAGTGCTAAAATTAAATTATACCTGCCTACCATTCTCAATCTAATCAGGCTGTGAACTGAAAAATAAAACAATTAAAATTAGAGACAGGCCAGCCTCCCACTGTTTATGATCTCATTCTATTTGTGAAGAGTAGGTGGAAATTCACCCATGGTGAGCATTTGGTTTATGTCAATTTTTCTTGTTATTACAGCTGGGGCTTATTTTGTGAACTGTTTGCAGCTATTTCTGCTAAAAATAGGTGGATACCAATTTAAACTTTCTGGCAATATTTCAAGTCAAATGATCATTAGTAGATAGTTATTATGCTGCATTTTATTGTAAGAGACCCTGCCATGAAGCCAATCTATACAAATATCAATAAAGATGGTTAGAATTACCGTCCAATGACTCTATTGGAGGTTACTCACATTTGGTTTAGCAAAACATGCTAAGATATTTGCAAGAAAAGCTACTAGTCAGAGAAGCACTGAGTTAAGAGACTTTCAAAAACTCATCAGGTTAGACTGTGACATGTATAGAGAGAGATCAGGGATCAGTTTTGCATTTTTGCCTTAGTCCTAAATAAGAAAAAGCTCGTAGTTCTTCCTTGGTTCCCAAGGAATATAATTTATTTTTATCACTCCTCCCTCCCCTGCTGTTCAGCCTCATAACAAAATCATCTTCCCCAAACACATTCCCTTACCAAAAAAAAAAAAAGAAAAGGTGACAATTAGATACAAAATTCCTTGTCTTCTAATGACAGCAAGAGCTGATATGTGAGAAGACCACATAATGGTGATTTGGTCATGCTGCGGCATGTAGTTGCCTAGTTTAGCCATCACAGGGTTTACAGTTTGGCTTGTGAAAATTAAGTCAGACTCAGTTGCCATTAAAGTTTTCAATAGGAAACTCAGAATCTCAAGGAAATTACTTACACTATTTCCATGATCTCCATCTTAAAACTATGAGCTGCTAGTGTGGTTGCAGTTGTTAAAGAAGAAATATTTCATTCCTATCAGTAATCATCTGCTGTTATGGTACGTGAATTTTGAGACCACTCTGGGAAGACCAAGATCTTGTTTTGTCTGTAGCTCCCCATGGTAGAGGGATTTGTCTATTGTCACAGACAGCAACACGTTCAGGAGTATCGAGTGGCAAAATTTAACAAGTTTACTAGCAATGTGTCTATTAAACACTTTGTTGTGAAGGGCTAGCTAGGCTAGCAGCAGAGTCCAAGGTATATCATCAAAGAAATCAGACCCATCCTGAAGGTAAGATACGGTACTGCCTGTTAGGAACAGACCCTCTTTGGGAATTGTCTAGGAAGTGCTGACTGGCCCAAGCCAAAATGTTAACTATTTAACAGTAGAGAGAATCATCTGCCAGTGCTTGTGTCTTGTGCATTGGTCCAGTCTAGTCTGCCGGCAGAATCATAGCCAGAAAGTTAGCACATATATGGTAAGGTGAGGAGCACCCTAAGCTCATTAGCCCCATGGAGAAACAAAGCAAATGAGTGGAGTTGTTACTGTTACCATAGTGCCAGTACCATAGTAATGGAGTTACATTTCTTCTTGGTTTTGGATTAATTTCTTCAGACAATATCCTGTTGAAACAACTGTAATGCCTCAGAATGATGTTCATCTAACTCATCTGACTTAGCTGTCTAGAAGATGGGGGTCTAATCTAAAATAATTGTCGAATTTACTTTGTCTATTGATTCTTCTTTCCTAACTTAACTACCCCTTTTTAGTGTGGAAAGCATCTCTGGATATCTGTGCCCATCTCTGGACATTGTCTAGAAGTCTACTTTCAGAAAATTAAACGTAACTCAAATGGGAAGAGACATGGGAAAATAAATGGTTCTGAAAAGATGAGAGGGGGACAATGCAATCAGTCTGGTAGCACAACTCCAAAAGCTAGGTTGTTAGCTGTTTTTCAAGAAAGGGCCTCAAGTGTTCAAATGTTTATTTCTAAAGATCTTAAGGTTATGAATGCAGATCAAGTGTGATTAACTTAAAATTTCAAGATGGTTTAGACATCTTGTTCTGGCAGTGTAACACATAAAGCCAAGTTAGATGCCCAGGGACCTAATACATAAAATGGGGGAAATTTACTTATCCATTTGGGAATTACAACAGCTAGAAAACTGTTGTTTACATTCGATTTGCTCCTTTAGTTAGCTGTTTGAATTGAAAAATAACACCTCTGCAAAAATAATACTCAAAATGTATCTTATTCTCCCAGGGCTCGCTTTCTTTTGTCAGGTTCTTACACCACCCACCCTTAAACTGTGAGACCTGGATGCCAGGGTCTCAGCTACGTGCACAAACCTAATACTCCTATATCCAAACAACACGTTTACCCATCCTCAGAATCCACCTAAAAGCTGAGATGCAATTAGATTAAGGAAGGATTAGAAGAACAAAAGTCTGAAGCAGACAGAGAAGCAGAGAACCAATGATGTGAGTCAGTAGGACCCAAACACAGAAAACAGTTATTGAGGGAAATGCGATTGCATGTTCTACAGAAAAAAAAAAAAAAGAAAAAAAAAAGAAAAAAATTATATACTTCCTAAGGAATCCAGCAACGAAGAGATAACAAGAGCCAAAAACTGTTTAAATTGTGTGGATGGAGAGTGTTTTCAATGTCTGTTCAGAAAAAGAAGGATCTTGGACATTTCATAAAGCAACAGTAACAGTGATTCCGATACACAGAGAGAAGCTTTCTCATGTGCAAAGCAAGAAAGAAGGAGGGCCTAAAATGACCTCCACAGTTACAAAATATATCAATGAGATTTGTTGGTGACATTGGCAGGGAACTGGCATCCAACGGGGTTTCAGGAGAAGGGTAAGGAAATTGCTTTTGTTTCTACTAAATTTCAAGTGAGGTTGAACATACAGAAAGTCTTAAGGGAGACAAGGTGGGAAAGTCTGATGGACAGATGACAATGAAGAAACTGATATGAGAGTGACGGATGTAAAAATAGTAAATTAAATTTTGTCTTCAGCTGATCTCCTTAAGTTATATTAGTCCCCAACAAAATCCTACATCTAACAAAGGAAAAGAGAAGGGCTTGTTTTGGTTTTTTTTCACTAAGGTAGTGGAAGAGCAGCCAGAGAAGCAACTGGAAAACCAAGAGTGAACATCAAAATCCACTACAAAAGGAAAGAACACTGAAAAGGAAAATGTGATCGGAAATGTAATGAAGATTTAGGAAGAGTGTCAGGAATGGGGAAAAAAGAGGGAGATCAACGCAGTCGCACTTAATCTTCTTTTTGAAAGAGTAATTAAGATATTGCATGGAGAAGGTGAAAGGTTAGAAATAAAGTGTTTTAAGAAGGTGTCAAAGACTGTAACTAAGCTAAGGACAAAGGCAGGCATGCAACTCATTTTCCTGATATTCTGGTTACAGGGAGTGGCAAGGCAATTGATTTTTTTTTTATTATTATACTACTGACATAAATTTACCTTTTTAAATTTAAGAAATGGCTCCATTAAATTTATTCTGCTCTTTCCACTGCAGAGCACATCATATTTACGTAAATATATTCTGATGATTTAGCCAAATCTGTCATGCACAAGATACGTTAATACTCCAGTCTTTTAAAAAAATTTATCATTGTGATGCTATGGCTTACATGTCTACAGTTGATTGATCATTTAATACTTGAGAGAATGGAGTGTAAAAGTTACAAAACTGGAATTTTTACTCCTTTTACTTCAGAAAGAGACCATGTACAATTGAAAGTTACTGTACAATGTGAAAAACAGAAGGGACTTGTACAATTCGTATCGAAATGAGATTCCAAAATATACATGATCTGTTTTTTATACGAAGATGGAAAAAGCCTGAAGAATAATGTACATTTATTTTGATTCTGCACATGACTGACATAAGTAAAAAAAAAATGTTCCATAATTTAAGGATGCTGCAAGACTTGCCATTATGAGCAATTCACACTCATGTAAGGGGTTGCAAGAGGAACTCAACTGTTCAGCTCCATCTTGATTCTTCCAGACTTCAGTCACTGGAGATAGATTCCAACAGTCAGACATCAAGATGCGACAGCTTTGCCTTGAATATTCTCTGCCCATTGCCTGCCTGAACTCTCAGAAGTCTGGTATGAAGAGATGCAATTCTGCAAGAAACTAAAGCAAAACAAAACAACCCCACCCCCCAAATTAAAATACCACCCCACTAATTTCAGACTGACGTTAAACTTTAACAACTCCCACATACTCCTTATCTTAAATTTTCAACAGCTGAATGATCATCCCTCCAGGAATACTATCACTCCATTTTGTCAAAATGAAGTCTCCTAGGTTAATGCCTTTTTATAATTTTTCCTTTGCTTTCTGCAAGCTCCTGTCATTAATGACTTTTTAACTCTTGACAAACCTGATAAGTAAGTTACTTTCAAGGAACTGCAAATCTGCATGTAGCTATTTGCCAACAGTAAGTTGTGTTTGTTTGTTAGAGAGCAAAATAACAGCCGATGAATTCCACTGCCACTGGCAGTCAAAACTTCTCTAATACGCCTCTATTTCTGCATTAGTTTAGGGTGAAACACAACCAAATCTCTTCCAGACAAAAGGTGCTTCTGTCAGTGGACTGTTTCACTGAGATAAGAATAAAGGAAAAATAAGTCTTTATGCTTTTAGCACAGATTGTTTACCTTGTGATAGATGTAGGCAAGTCTATCACTGGGGAAAGTTGCATTTCAGTTGACATGATTGAAAAGTATATTAAATCTTTTTTTCTTTTTAAGAAAACTATGACCAGAATTAACTCTTTCTGTTAAATCCTGATTTAATGAATTGTCTTGCCTTTCTCTGTTGTTTTGTTTGGTTGGTTTTTTAATAAAACCATACATTCTGTAACTGGAAAATGCAGTCTCTGCTACCAGGCCAGTATCAGATCTTAGCAATTACACAGCCATTTCTCTTCACTGACAGTTAAAGTCACAGGGCATAGCTGCCATTTACTTTATTGAGACAAGGATTTGAACTACTTTGTCTGGACTGATCCAGCCTGGAGAGACTTCTATGTTGTGTCTGTTATTCACCTTTTGCAACCAAAGTAATACCACACTTCCATCCAAAGGAGGCCAGCACTCCCCTAGAGAGCCTGTTGTTCCTAAGCACAAGCAGTCTGTTCAGCACCATTTCTGTAGAAAATAAGGATAATCCACGCTTGAAAGGTCATGAAGCCCTTAGACTTCCAAATTCAGAGATCTCAGACTTAAAGTTTAATACTGAATCCTGCAAACATACTTGAAATTTTACATACATGTGTTCTGTTGGCTTCAGTGGTACTACAGTTCTTAAGCAGATGAATACGGTTTTGCCCAATCAGGGTTTAAAGAGATGATGCGGAGAAGTTCAAAAATTTGGGAAGCTGAAAGGAAGCATAGGTTCTGAGTAAAATGTGCTAAGTACATAGATGTCCATTCACTTTATTGAGTGAGGACACACGAATGTGTAAATGCTGACTAAAATATGTCACGGCGTTATCCAGCTCCAGTGACCAGCCTGACACTTCTAACTGCTAGGAAGGGCAGTTTCAGGATAAATCCAGTTCACCCTCTGTATATCTTGATTAATAACGCTCACAAGGTGTTGATGCTTCAGAGACTCTGAAGCTTTCAATCTCTACCAAGTCCCTCTTGAGTTTTCTTATGGATGTAGAACTAAGCAGATGGCACGTTCCCAACATTTAGGGTAATCCTGCTGTTTAATTTCCAATCTTTGCTCAAACATAGTACTAAAATTCTCCCGATAAACTGTAAGAGAATTTTAAAATAACAGGGCAACAGATTTTCATAGCCCATTGCAGTATTATTATGGCTGCTGCTGTTTCCTTGAAAACATCAGCCTGACATACACGTTAGTCATGAAAATATTGAGGTCAAGTAGTAAGAGTTTGGTGGAGTTGTAAGGAAAAAATAACCTAGTGTTTTAAAAAGTATAACAGGTAACATGATTATAGGCCATACCACCTGAATTTTATATAAAGTTTATATTTCTCTTTGGTTTCATAGAAAAAATAAATATCAAACTGGAACACCTTTAAGCAAATTCCTGCCTCTTATAGGACATCTGACAAAGCCTGGATTAGTGGAGCTAGGAACCTGTCCAGTGATTTACAACTACAGCTATAGTAAAGATAACAGAAGAAAGTAGAACATTTACATCAAAACCTTTATTATCAGACTAATAGCAAGACTGGAAGTTTTTGGTAATAGGAGGATTTTTCTCTCTGTCTGCAGGCAAAACCAGTATTACAATTTGGAGAGCACTTTGCAAAGTCAACACACAAAGTCAATTCAGCTTTATATTCTCAAGCTCTATGTAAAGTACACATTCAGTGAGGCAAAACTTCCACTGATTTTGCAGATAGTTTTTCTTAACTAAGGCACTATGCTGTACTGGAATATACTAATATTCCACTGTGCTATACTAATTATTTGGATATTAAATTATCATACTACTAAGTACTAACATGAGCTACTATATCACTAGACCAGTTTTGTGGCTCTCTCACACTGCTGTATTACAGAGTGATTTATTTTCATATGGATTTGATATTGTGTCATACTTAATACAATTTAGTGCATTGCAATTCACTTAAAATAGGTTTATCATCACTCAGAATGAAAGTGGGGCAGTTTCTCACTGAGGTTTCTTGTATGTCTGTGGCCTGCAGCAGAATAAATGAACAAGATGCTTCTTCCAATATCTTGAAGCTGCCCATATTGTGGTGTGTATGTTGTACAGTATATATATTTCTTCTGCAGAACATGGGCCAGAGAAATTCCTGTCTCTAATAATATATCTGGTCCCTATGCAAAGTGTTTCCTAATGATGGAAGAGAAAGCTTCTCTGTATAGAGAAAATATTGGCTTACCAATCAACCATCTGGTGTACAGTGGGAATGGTCTGAGTAGCTTTCTCAGTTGGAACATTTGGAAAATGAATATACTGTTGCTACAGCTCAGACTGTTGGCCATGATGTTTGTGATAATGTTGTTGATTTACCAGATGTCCTGCAAATTCCTGGTGTGGTAGTATTTCCTGCTCCTACTGAAGTCTTCATTATGTGGTGGGTTTATGATTGCAGTCATTTCTCACAGAGTAGGAGGGAGCTGGGAACTGTGTCCAAGCACAGCATGGAATCCATCGTCCACTCGCCATTCAGTTTGGAAATCAAAATCTATACCAACATGTTGCTTCTAGATCTCTAAAAATTACATGGGAATACATGTAAAGACTTGACTAATACCACTGGCATAGTTTGCCATTTTTCAAAATCACACAGTGTCCAATGCAGATGATTATACATCTGTCCTTATGTAAGCATGCCCAGCCCTTTTTCCTACTTTCTGACTAGCAGGCAGGAATACAAATGGAAGCACTAAATGCTGTGCTCATTCATTATGCTCACAAAGTGTATCTGAGGTTTGAATAAGTATGGTTCACCACTTTGTTCCTTTTCTGTTACAGTAGATTAATGAAGATAATATATGATGTACAGCTGAGCACCTAGGTTTTGACTTCAGAAATTAACTCATCTCTTTTACTTTCAAAATGAATAAGCACATGTGCTGCTTTCTCTGTTTCTCTTCACGTTGTCAATCCATAGCTGAGCCAAATGAGTACCCTTAGAGCACAAATGTGATGGAGACCAAGGCACATATACACAGAAATAAGTGTATTTCACAACACTAGCAAAGGCATCGGTCTGTTTTTATCCAGATCGTGACATGTTCACCATTCTTGCCTTCATGGTATGGTCATCATTCAGTCAGCACACTTCAGACATAATGTTACGTTACAGGCCTGAAATAAAAATGGTTGTCACTGGTTGAGAAAAAGTAAAATTCACAAAAAATGTAAAAATTACAGGTTTGGTTCTGGAACAAAAAAAAAAACCAAAAAAACCAAGAAATATAAACAAGTATGGAAAATATATAAACACCATTTACAGATTTAAGAAGTAGAAAACATTTTGTTCATCCTTCACTTTATTTTTATTTCAGTATGAATGTTTACAAGTTAAATTACTAATTTTAATTCAAGAAAGTTATATTGTCTAAGCAGGGAGAACCTGAACTACCTAATGAATATCTAAAAGATGAACTTACCTTTGTCATGTGTGTCCCAAGGTATACAGCACAGCTTGGCTGAGTATCAGAATAAGTATTAATATCTGGTAGCAGTATGTAAGGAGCCAGCGAACTGCAGCAGTGAAATTTGGTTCAAGCATCATAGTCCTCTGCACACTACAGAATAGCATTCCGTGACAAGTGGAAGTCAGGTTTTAGCAGATATTCGTGGGAAGTCATAAAGAAAATATCAATACGTCTATGACTAGGTGGATCCAATGTCCACAAAATCTGATATTGGAGGCTTAATATTCCAGACTAACTATAGCACAGCATCAGTAACAAATCTGCCTCACAGCTGAATGTTTTTTTTACAAGTAGGGAAAGGAATTCACTGCCACTGAAAAAAAAAAAAAAAAAAATCTCAAGAAGAAGCAAGATTATTCATGTCTCATGCTTCATGCAAGAAGGCATCTTTTCCTGTGCACAAAAATAGATCCTAGGCTACATGTTGACTATGGGCTATTAATCTCAAAACAGAAAATAGCATAGTATATATTACTTGTGTCATTTCTACACTCAGAAACAGCCAGTCTTATGAAGGGGCATAGGTTTTCTCATGAAAGTTTCATCTCTGCTTTATTCAGATAGATTGGAAAACCTCTTTTCTTTCATATAATGTCTATCTCCAGGCTATCCAGTTCCAGCTACAGTGAGAAACTATAAACTAAGTTCTATCAGTGAGAGCAAATTTTACAAAGCCTCTCTTGTAGAGGAAAATGAAGATGGAAAATATTTAATTTGTACTGAAGAAATGGTGATTCCACATGACTGATCCCACTGACTTTGCCCTGTGTGAGGTCTCTCATTCCTCATCTCATCGCCAAGAGCTGTCTTTTAGCACATGCAATTTCCACCAATATTCTGGATTCTTCCCAGGTGAGCGTCATAGAAAAATATGAGAAAGGCATGGTGCAGCTGGCACTGCTCAGAGTCCCTGATTAGGTAACTAGGAACATCCAGGTGGGAAACCTGCAAACAACTATGTGTTTTATTAGGGCTCACAGTAAGTATCACTCTTGAAAGGTGTTGCTTCAGCTCAGAAAATAAACAGTAACACAATGAATTGGTCACTTGTCCCAGGTGATTTGGACAAGCAACTCACATCAGCACAGACCTCTCAAAAGTAATGTTTACAAGACTGTTACAATCAGTAATTTCCAAGCTGTTTCCAATTGTGACTACACTTCCAGTTGAGATACACTTGCAGAAACAATTTAATTTCTTTCAGATGAATGCTCCTTCTCACAATGATTATCTATGGAATTGCTGCCTCTGCTGTGTCCCACTCCATAATATTGTCAGTAGGCAAGACTAAGGCAAAAACAAAACCAAAAAAAGCTCAGTGTTTTTATATGCTAGCTCTTAAAAGTCTGGCTGTGTTAAAAATGTTGTTGACTCAGATAACTCCAACCCCTATCTCTCCACTGGCAGATATCACCTCAGTAATAAAGTCTGCAAAAAAACAAAGAAGGCACAACTTAAATGTCTTAGCCTGACTGGTTTTAACTCCCACTACTGAAGAAAGTGAATTTAACTAAAATGCTGGAATGTAAAGCAGAGCAGGTGGAGCACTGGCATTTCCTTTCTACCCACTTCCATGATGGTGGTGGTACCCTCTGGCAGAGAGGTAGGACAGACAACTGAGGGCAGTAACATCTTTAAGCTATCCCAGCAAGACTTGCCAGAGCTTTTATGTTAGAGATCTTACTCAACAGCAGTTCCCATTCCACAGCAAAGCCATCTAGAAGTTAAATATCCAGATTTCCTAGTGGCAAATGCATCAACCCTTAAACTGTCTCTTAAACAGAAAAAAAAAAAAAAGTTAAAGTGAAAATTTCAGTAGGCACTGAAATCAGGTTCAACACAGTTTTATGAACCCAAGTTGTTCACTTAATCATCTCCTCTTTGGAGAAAACCTGCATCTCACCTTACCCCATCCCTAGTTTGGGGTCAGTTCCTTTTCTTTATGAATTTTTCTTCTCACTCCCAGTGCTTTCTTCAAAAGTAGTGAATTTAATGTTTATTTCCCAAAGAAATTTTTTTCCCCTGGAACCTGTGTGTACAGCAAATGGACCATAATACCTTTATGGATTGTGTTCTTAGTAGTTCCTGAGCTAGTAAAACATTTAAAAGCATTAGGTCTAATCAGTGGGGGTAATTTTAGGTTGTACATTGCCTGTTGGGACACTGAACTTTCAGATAAATAATAAATCTTTCTCTGGATATTGCAGTTGGTTGCCTTTTTCTCTTCATCATTAAGTGATGGGGCTGATGGAGATCAGCTGCTTCACTTTGTAAATGGCTAGCATTCTCTCACCTGCTCTGCATGACTACTGAACTGAGGTATGTTGTGACAGTCTGTCCTCTCTTCCCTGTTCAGATTAATGAATACAGCTTTAACTGTTAATTCAAAAGCAGTCAAGCTTACATCCAACAATTAGAGTACAACTTCCCTATTCAGATAGTGTATGTGTGGTTTGGCACAGTCTTTTATACCAGTTTGGGGTTAAAGTGTGTTTCTACTTTAAAACTGGCTTTGTAGAAACAGCTTCAGGATTTGGGGGTCCCTGTGTTTATTTTCCCTCAGAGACATCCAAGGGAAAGCCAATAATTTTGCACACAAAGATGTTTTTGTTCCAACTACCAGCCTGCAGATTCAACCTGAGCTAGGAAAAAAGATCTGTCTTCTTTCCACACCATGCATCATTTCCAGTAATATGTATACTCCAGGCAGAATCTTGCATTTAGTTACATCTGAGCAACCCAACTGAAAACAACAAAATGCCCTGTGATGGTCGCACAGATCAATCCCAAGGGATAGCAAGTGCTCAGCTCTGCAGCAGGCAGGGGCCTTGGCTGAGCGATATCGGCTGGAATGACGCTCTCGCAAAGTTCTTCTTGCCCCATCCTGAGCAGACATAGGAAATGGCTCATTTCACCATACACTGTGATACAAATCGGCTTCCCAACGTTTGCCTAAACTGTAAACACGCATTCATTCATGACAGTGTCTGAGTCAGAGACAGGTTCCACAAACGTCAGAGGTGAACTCTTCCATTTAACATGACATGTTTTTTTCTTATTCACTCCCCCTCTTTATTGCACCTTCACTCTGAAGTGTGGAATCAGTCTCTGAAATATCAGCTTATTTAAGGTTCTCAGGGAATTTACTCATTGAGTGGACAGGGTTTATTTATATATCTGAACAGAATCAGTATTTCTGCAAAACACAACCTAGAAGATCTGGATTCAGTGCCTATTTCTACCTCTAACTTCCACAGACTCGGTATTTTCTTATAAAATGGTAACAATAACACTTTATTTTCATCAAAAACGTTTGAAACTTGTCTCTTCCAACAGATAAATAGATGAGCTGTCACTGCAGATCCTCATCTCAGTTGATATCCCTAGAGGGCAAGACAAATATTAAAGGTAAGAAGTGAATACTTTGTTACAGACCTAGAACAGTTCTCCAAAGCTTCATTGAGTTATTCCAAAATGTACAATTTCCCTCCATTGGAACCACGATCCTCATAAAGTGTCATTAAATCTTGACAAACGAGAGACATCTTTTAAACTGCAGATATCCCATATAAAATAAGTGGTATTTAACCAAGAAAGAAAAGCTAATGACAGTGTAAATATCTGAAAAGTCAGCAACTTTGCAACATGACTGTCACCTTCTGCCATCTCTTACTTGGTGGACCTTAAATTAGGGGAAGTGCTTGAGTCAGAGATGGATTAAAACTTTGCTATGACAGGATAATGAATCACAATTATTTTTTTTAATCTCCAAACTTGTATACTACTTTAAGTAGCATTTAGAACAATTTAATTCAGACTGTCTGTTTCAGATGCTAGCAAACTTTGCATTTTCAAAACGTTATCTCCCAAATGATCTGGTTTGGCATGTGGTTGAAGGCTCCCGTTCTGAAACATCACCAGAGGCAGGTGCTTAAAGTCTTATGAAGTTTGCTCTTGTTGGAATTAAGTGATCTGAAACAAATCCTGTGTTTTTAGGATGGTTTTCCTGTGGTCATTAAACGCTTCCCCCATCTCCCTCATGAGAGACATTAAAGCTTGAATCAGTACTATGAAACGCCTAAGAAATGGAAAAGGGACCATTTGAGGAAAGGATCCCATAAATTCTTCAGGTTTTTGTCAAACTTCTGAAGTTGTTACCTAAGTAAAATATGAAGCCACAAACATTAAAATGCAGTCAGTGAAAGGCACATATTAGGAGAGCAAATAGACCCAGATCAAGATTCAAGCAGTCCCAGACAAAGTGTGCTAAATTCATACGTCCAAGTCCTTGTAGGATTGACACTGCTTAATTAGCCAGATGCCATGATCCTAAACAGCCAAAAGGAAAACTTTTTATGCCAAAATCTCAACACTGTCGCCTGGATTTATTTCAGAAACCTTTTTTCTCTCTCTCCACTTGCCAGTGCACGGGGCAAGGCTTTCAACAGGGTACACACGTGTCTGAGTGAGACAAGCTCCCGTAGCATTAGCACTAAAAGATGGAGAAGGATGGAGGGGAGCAGCTGCTGGCTCCAGAGGGAAGGCTTGCCCTTGTGACACAACACCCTGACCTGAGACCTCATCAATCCGTCCGTGCTTGTTCTCGCTTTCTCTGGTAGTCACAGGTTTAATGACATGTCTCTGTAGCTTTCCAGAAGAAAAAAAAAAAAAAAGGTTGTATTAGAAGTTAATAGTCCACTTCACAGCTACACTGCAACTAAATGTAATCTTTCTCCTCCTGTGTGACAGCCTTTTTGTCATTAGATTGGAATAGACTGTTCCTGACACTGTCCAACATCATGCTGACTTCAAAGACTTTGTAAACACAGCCCAAGACATTAACAGCGCACACACATGCTTGTGAACAGGGGCAGCACTTAGGTGCACATACTGTTGGTAGCAGGGTGCTGTCATGTTTAATCGGGCCAGGTCACTCTCCATTTCATCCCTGAATTGCTGCGATAGATCTGAATTAGGCAGCTGGGCATTCATGATGGAGAGAGCTCCCAAATTGTTTTCATTAAGTGCCCTCAGAGGAGTCTGTGAAAAGTCTTGTCTTTTTCACCTGAAATGGTCGTAAAGCTGCCAGTCTATTTGCTCTAACTTTGTCTTTAATAAGGTCTTAAAAACTTGCATCTTTGAGGCTCTATGGAAAGAGTAACTTTAGCAGAGAACACAGCTGTTTGTCAGAGCAAAATCCTCTTGAAACCCATGTTTTGTTTAATTCTAAGGGCAGAAAGAAGGGGTGGGAAAGAAGAGATATACACATTTTTAATACGATAATATGTTTCCAATGTTTTCAATCAAGCTTTACAAGATCCCACACAGCACGGTTTGCAGTGGAATTCAGCCTGAAAAGAAACATGCTTCTTAATTATTATTTATTCTTCTCTTTCTTTCTCCTTTGCCTTTCAGAGAATAACAAGACTTGTGCAGAGAGGAAGAGAAGACAGTCTGCAAGATATTCCCTCAAACGCACCAGCTAGTTAAAGCATATGAATGTGTAGACAATCAAGTTCACACTAGACAGTTAATGAAGCTGGGAAAAAAATGTGAATTGGAACGTAATGAAAAATTCATACTTTCAGTGCATGAAAAATAAGTGAATGCCCTCTAATTGTTCAGTTTACTTGCAGAGAGGACAGCTTGAATAAATTGAAAAATTATTCTGGGCTGTTAAAAGGAATAATACCCAGTCCTCCGCACCTTGTGCTAAATTCTTCAACCCTGCTGAACATGTGAATATGTGAGGAAGTGAACTACCATAGTCCATCTGGTAGCCTACAGACCCAGGGACCCAACAGGGAGCAACTGTGTGACCACCAAACTAGACTCATCCTCCTCCATCTGCTCATGGGCTGCAACAGAAAGTGAGGTGGCTGTTGGAGAGCTGAGGAGCAAGAAATTGGGATCTGCAGCTGTAGGGAAGGAGGCTAAGTTGTCACCACTGCTGAAGGGACTAGAGAGGAAGGGTTGTCACTGAGGAGAGGCCTCTTGGTCCATTTTGCAGCAGCATAGCACCTCTCTCCCTGTTCTCCATGATGTTGCCAAAAGCATAGCTCTTTTTCAGACTGCCTTTCCAACCATGTTGGGAAAGGAGGGAAGGAACTACGGAGGAGCCAATGCTGGCTGCAAGCCTGCAGCCTGAGAAAGATTGCAGTGGCACTGGTTAGTGGGACTCTGGTGAATGGAGAGGATAAGGCATAAGGAAAGGGGTGGGAGGAAAATGGGGAGGTCTGATGAGATGCTGAGAGTAAAGGGGAACTGGGAGTAGCTGCATAAGGGGTGTGTCCTTTCTTTCTCTGTGTACAGATGCCTCCCATGGGGCTTCTTGTACTTCTGAGCAGGTTTTGGCACCCATACTCCTGTCTCCGTCTTACATCAGTATCCTTCAAGACTGTTTACTTGTTAAATGTTTACTTCTGTGGGTCTGCTTTAGATAGCATTTATATTGTGTCTTTCATCAATAAAGCACTTGAAAAATGCTTAACTAAACCCCAAAATAGTATCACTTTAATTGAAAAGAGAAAATTTAAAAGTGTAAATTAATCTAAAAAAGAAAAAAAAAGGAGGCAGGAGAAACGACCTACAAAAGTTCCCAGATGAAATTGATGTCAGAGTCAGGACCTGCAGCTCCTTTCTCTGCTACACTGTACAGCTCCCCACACACACTTTCACAATAACAAGACACCCCAATGCTATTCAATGTTCATATTGCACTGGCTGAGTTTCTCACTGCAGGAACTGACAATTCATGATTTTTCAAAGAAATGTGATGGGGGGCACTATGAGTTCACATATAACCTCATTGAATAAGAAGTCTTCCACTGATGTTAAGGTTAAAGATTTTGTCTGATATCTTCAAAGATAACTAATCCTAGTGTGGCTGAAATGAATTTACCTTGGTTTTCTACTCCAAGTACAATCATTTGTCGCAAGAGGGTTTTATGTCCTCTTCACTGTGAACAGTGCAGCAAAGCAACTCTTTTAAGCAGCTTGTAGCAACATAAATGGTCAAGAAATGTCTCCATTCTGGCATTCTTAGGCATTTTTTTTAATGACAATCTAAAATGCCAGGTGAATTGTTTCAATTTCACGGCCATTAGCAGAAGAAAAGACCAAGTAGGTCAAGACTGTCACGTTAGAAGCACTTAAATAAATAATAGCAATAGTCTGACACCCGACCAAAGGAGGATTTTTTCTTTAGCACATCTACTAGTTCTTTGTTGAGTCTGGTTTGAACATGCTATAATTAAAACACAGTGCATCCTGAAGTCAGTGAAGTTACAGCAAGGGAAATTTGCCCATTATTTTCCAAGCAGATAATCATCAGTTATCATTAGTCAACCTATTCAGGCAGTAGGCAATACAGATGGATTACTTTTAGATCATGTACATGCATTTGCTCTTTTTATTTCTACAGAAGCAAAAAAGAAACTAAATTCTGTGAACAGCTGGAGTGAAATTTCAGTCATGTACAGGACAGGAAAGCAGGGCTTTGTAAAAGCTGATATGTTGACATGAGGGGACTTTCTTTTAGAAAAAATATAAACTTTTGCTTATAACAACATGACAGCACCTCCTTAATTTAATTCAAGCCTCTACAGAAACTAAGACTACACAGGCTCATCAAGAGAATATACAAGATATACTGAACTAGCAATAAAAAGAAATGTGATGCTACGTGTAGCCTTTTTCACACACTATTATATCTTTCAGCTGTCATCATTAGCTGCAATTCTAGAAATGTCTTGTTGTTCTGTTGCCTTTGAAAAATGGATACAGTGATTAGGATAAATTTTACTTGCATATACTGAAAAAAATTTCCCTGACAGGTATATGCTTTCAGTATGTTTCTTCAACACATGTTCATCATTATAATGATTGAATTTGAAAATGTACACATCTCTAGAGGGAAAAAAATGTTAAAATCTGTAAATTGTTTTCCCAGAGCAATTAGAATTAAAGCCAAAACTGGAAAACTAGTGGCAACAGAGCTTTACATACTTGTATAAAAGATGAACCCTTCTGTCTGTTCATTGTTTATCAAAAAAAGAAATAGAGAGATACAGTACTTCAACCCAAGAAAGCTGATAATGAGTTTTGCTTCACAATATCTGGTGGCTGTTGTAAAAATAACAACAGCAACAACAAAACCAAGGTAGGACAACATGGCAACAGCAAACTATACAGTAGAAATTAAGATGTGTTGTTGTCAGTAAAGGATAGCCATCCCTTGCAAACTGACTGATGTAATTGTGTCAAGCAACAACTTTGTACTGATTTCCTTGACATATAAAAGACTGTCTCAGTGACTGTCACTTAATATGCATCAGTTTTGAATGAATATTAACATTCAGCCACTTCGTAATAGGGATCCTCTTGTGAATAATATAATAAACATGTGCAAGATAAAACCCATCAAAAGTGAATGTGTCAATCAAGTAGACTGATTTGCTGATTCCTCCCCACCTCCACCCAAAACAAGATAAAGCACATATAAAAAAAAAATGTTCCCACAATAGGTAACAAATTTTAAAATCACAATAAAATACACAAAGAAATATTTCCAGCTGAGACAAAGTAAGCACTTCTCCTGTATTAATCTGCAGTGTGGTATCAATGTTGATTGGCTGGTCTTTGGCGTGGGGTGCCATAAGAATTATGACAACTGCAAAGTTCTTGTCAAAGCCTAGAAAGGATTGACCTAATCAGTGGTAGGGAATTCCACCTGAAAAAAAAAAATGTATTGGAGAAATTTTTTTTTTTTTTTTGTTAAAATCTAACCTTTCTAATGTAGTCTGTAACTAACAGTTATGGTACTGGGTTAATGTGTGCTGCATGCAAAGGTTCCAAAAGAAGAGAGATTAATGGAATAGTAATTGAATAGAAGCCATGACACTATCACTCTTTCTGATGCCAAACAGTGGCACTTGACTGCATGGATGGGTTTTGTTTGCATGAACATAAGCAGCCAATGCCATCTGAAACATCCTAACGTCTAGCATCCACACAGGGCTGGCAGGCAGGACTAGCAAATCAACGATCTCCTGAGCTTCCTCTACTGCTCTGGGAGTGTTCCCCACAGGGTTTGTACCGTATCTACTAGCCCAGGCTAGTAGATACAGCTTTTCAAATGGCATGAAATGTCTGTGTTTAGGTAACTGACTCCATCCCTGCTGCCTAAAATTGGCTCCTAATAGCTGTGATTCTGTAAGCTATCAGAAAGCCACTGAGCCCCAAGCCCACAAATTTATTTTAGCAGCCAGTTCATTCTCCTCTCTGAGCTCTTTGCATACCCATGTGTAAGACACTTTGTTATTTTACTGTGGCATTATGGGACTAATGCTACTGACCCAGCTGAAGTCCTAAAGTAGTTCTGCTATGTATGACCTTTCATTGTGAAATAACTGACAAGATGTAGCCCTGACTAAGCAAGATGGTACAATGCAGCCTATCCATTCTCAGTACTATCCATAACTGTCAGGCATGAATCTGTTTAACTTTATTCACATGAACTTAATAAATCAATTTTTCTTCCTGTTTTAACAGTTGGCAGAATATTGGCCTAAACTGCTATGTCTTATACTCTCCTGTGGTACCTTCCTTCCTCATTCCCTGGATTGCATGGTGGTGTCACCACAAAAAATAATCCTTCATATTTAAAGGGGAACTAGAGACTTGAATAGCAGCAGGCACCTGATTCTTCATCACTGGATAGTGGCAAAAAAGCAGGTGGTTTTTCAATGGTTCACACTGTTTCTTTGCTCCCCATAGCAACTCTAGGGCACTATATTTGCTCCGGCCCTTTGTAGGAGTAAACACCTTCAAACACTGCTGCTTGTATGTTGTACTTTCTGCCTGCTGCCCCGTGGTTTCACCCATGAAAGCCTTAATTTGGCTCTTCAAACATTCATATGCCGTTTTACATCTTCAAAGAAGTGTACATGAGTTAATTAAATTACATGCCTAGGAGATAACAAAGAACAAGATACAAAGGCATTTTAAGCACACAGACAAACTATCAAGTTTTAGCACAACAGAAATAAATTAATAATGGCCTTTTAAAATGACTGAAATGTGTAGCTTGGGGTTTTTTTGCAAGCAATAAGCCAAGTAAAATTATTATGAATGGAAATGTAGCAGTTTTCACGTCCAAAGGCTTGTGGACCTGCAGACCTAGAAACCAAGCCCTGGAGAAAAAGGGGAGATCCAAAGCTCCCAAATTAAAAAACTATTTCATTCATGTCCTGGATTTCAAAGAAAATATTTTTGTGTGTATATGGAAAAGACCTTTTTGGCAGAGGTGGTTAAATTTACCACATGTGAAAACACAGATGGAAAGGACAGTATTTTCATATACGGAGGCATCTTTCTACAGAGTCTTGGAGTCTCTTTTGACCAGGAAATTGCACCACAGAGATTTAGAAAAGGTATAGACATCTCATGGACACTGGCATGTTTCCAAATGCAAGTCCTCTAGCCTTCCACTTAGTTGCTACCTAGACAGGGAGGTACACATGGCCCATAGGCTTTTGGACCATCCACGTTTTTACAGACAAAGTTCTTTTGGCACCCAAAGTTCTGCTTTTGAGCATGACCAGCACAACTTAACCTTGACCATGCTGCAGAGCTTTCTGCCTACCTCCCTTCCTAGCTTTACAAGGATCTACCAGCTCTACCAGGACCACTCCTTCAGACTTAGGAGATTTTATTTCAGTTTCTGCCCCGTCTATGAAAACCTGAACCTAAGAATTAGTTAAGATGGTGACTTCATGCTAGACTTTGAGAACATAAAAATGTGATGGCATCTCTTTCTTTTCCTGCACTGCAGTTGTAAAGGCCTGAACTACTTTTAGTCCTCCAAAGATACTCTGTCGAACTCACAGGGAGGAAAAAGACCTGGGCGTCCTCCACAGTAGGATGTAGCTCTCCAAGTCCCAGGGCAGCTTGTTAATTGTAAACAAGGCTTACAACCTTTTTTTAAAAATTGGTATTATTCAGATATGGCCATATAATTGTACTAACTATCTGAGTTTTCTAGTAACTATCTTTGACAGTAAGCAGTCAGCGTGCTTGCTTTGGTGCAACCCATGATTGTTCCTCTGCATTGTCTAAGGGACTTAATGTGGGTGATGCAAATTCCACTGTGTGGATGAATACATATGCGTTAGCTGAGTCAACATTCAGCCATTTTAATAACAAGGGAGATTTTTCACAAACCAATTATAAATTATAATTCCTTTTTGATTTCCATAAATGGAACTTTTGGTAGCTAAGACATCTGGTTTTACTGAGGGTGACCTATATAATTCATACATTGCCACTTGTGAGTAATACAACCACCCAAATCGAGGTCATTAAATTTTTTCCAATACTCCACATTATTCACTGTATAGGAGTCCTTCATTCATGTCAGAAAATTAGGTCCAACTCATGGGAAAACAGTCTGTTGTTAGTCTTTCTAAATTGATTTCATTATCCCCACAAAAATGGAAAATGAGGAGCTGAGAGATTATTCACAGTGATGTCCATGTTCATTTCAGTTTGCAAAACGTGTGTGTGTGTGCATGCATGCATATATGTGTGTGAGAAAGAGGGAGAGAGAAAAGGAAAGCAAAAAAATATTTCCACTTCTCTTTTTTTTTGCGTCCTCTTCATTTAGAAATATTTATTTGTTGTGTGAAGTCAAAAATACATAAAGCAAAAATAAACCCTTCTAGGATACCTGTGATTTCTCAGCCTCTTTTCCAGATTTTGAGTAGGAAGTCTAATCACTTTAAGATGAACTAATTGCAACTCTTTTTTTACCTTGAAAAGAAGTAGGGGTAGGAGATAAAAGGTAAAAAAAAGGACAATGGCATGGGCTGAGCTATGCCATTCTTTCCTTGTACTGATCAATATGTGAAGCTCATTGTAGTACACTTCCAACTTTGCCTTTGAAACACAGATCAAGCTGGGTCAATGAGACAATCTTTTTATATTAAACCTTCTTTCTTCTGTAGTCTATGGACAACTTGTGAACCGAGTCTTCTGCTGGGTAACAACAGCACCTGCTTTCAAATGAGGCTTGCTCAAAGGCAGTTCTTTGTGTAATTTTTTTTTGTGCTACTCACTGACTGCCATCAGCGACTTAACAAGAGCAGCATATTTTAAAGCCTTTGATCCTAAGAGCTCTTACTCATGCAAGTTGTCCTTAGTCACACCAGAAGTCTCACTGAAGTACTGGATAAGAAAAATTAAATAGCATTATGTGCATAAATGTGTGAAGCAAAAGGGAATATAGCATCCCACAAGCAGAGCTCCTTCTTTTCGAGGAGAATAGTGTTGGGGTGAGAAAAGAAATATGTTCAGAAACACAAAAATATAATTCAGCAACATTTCATGTGCAAACACTTCCTCATATCAGTTTCAGAGACAGGGGTTTAGAGGACAACCTTTGCCAAGGGGAAGGATGTATTCTTTAGAAAGTTTCTAAAAAAGTCACTAATTCTGTGACATCCTTATTACAACCGGTCTGCACTTGTATCCTATATCCAATACAATCAGAAAGGCAAATCAGGCTTCACAGATCACCTTTGATGTGGCTATAAGACACTCAAAGACCAGCCTAAAACCAGTGACAAGTCTTGTCTTCTTCCAGCAGTGATACTGGTCGTCGCACATTGGAGAATCTTTCTGAAGATGCAGTGAACACCATAAACACTTTTGCTCTTCTGCATTCCATTGACTGACACAACTGTTGCTATTACCTACACTCAGCTGATCTGACTGAGAGGCATGAAGCTTTTTCCTGTCTGTCTCTATTGGTAGAAGTGAATCAGGTGCAATCTCATTCAGGGAAACAGATTTACAGATGAAGAAAACAACAACATGGGAGATCATAATACTCAAATTTTTACAAAAGTTTCACTGAAAAAATTGAAATTATATTCTCCCATTTTTATATTAAGTAATTTCAATCTTCTCCCTCTCCTAAAAATCTACACAACCAATAGAGTACACAAACAGCTGACTTTTGAGAATGGACCTGTTTGTGTTGTTCAAAGATACATGATTCACCAGCACCCTAAAATAGGCCTATACTGATAAATCATGTCTGGATAGACCTCCCTGGAAGTGTTACTGTCAGGGATGTTACAGTGACATTGATTATACATTTTCATCTAACACTTACTGAAGGTATCTACCAGAGGGTAAGAAACAGCTCTTCCCCCACGGTGCATGCCATAGCCCCTTAAAAACCTATTGAGGTCAGTGTAATGAAACAGACCATAAAGATAACATTTTTTAAAAATTGATTTTATGAAGGTGTAGGAACACATTTTTTTTAATATAATCTATAATACTGAAATTGTCTGGAAGAAATTCAAAGTATAATTTTTTCTCACTGTTATAAAAAGCAGTATTCCAAAGACACAAGTTAAAAACTCTTTTTCAGAAGAAAGCCCTATCTAAGCCCTACAAAGAGTAAGCGCCGGAAAAATCCAAGCTTCACTAGGCCAGAAAATGAGTACTACCTCTGTACCCCTTCATAAAGGGCATTGTGTGGGGGACAGGTAGATGGAGTTCTGGCTCCTGCTCCAAGAGATGCCTACACTTTCTACGAAACACCTGCTTAATATAAAACACACACATTCAAACTCTTGCTATGTGAAAACATGGTCTGAGAACCACAATAGTCAGGCACCTTTTTGGAACTTTCCAATAGCACCTTGATGAAGTGGGAAATAAATACAAGCAAACAACAATTATGAAATATTGAGCTGGCAGAGTCCTAAATTTATGTGAGAATTTAATTTTTCTGCTGGGTTAAAATTTGTGAGTGTTGGTGTGGACCTACATAAGGCTCATGAGTTTTCTCAAATACATCTTAAATGAATCCGTTTTAGCCCACAACTGCTGTCAATTGCTGTGTACTTTCATGACTTTAGGAAATAATTGAAAGCTTTAAAACAAAATTTTGGTGCTGCAAGCAAATTAATTGTTTCAGGTACTAATATAATTACACAATGTTTCAGCATCCTCCTGCCAAAGAGCATCAAAGACAAAAAATATAGCCTCTGTTTGAAATGGGAACTCCTGTTCTGCAATAGAGTTTTCAGTTTAGCACACGTTACATCTGGAAATATATGGATATAATTTCCCAGTACTAACATAGGCCACAAAACTCATTAGCCTTCCTACAAACTCTAATAGCACTGAGAGTCACTCCTCTCTCTGGGGTTCACACACATCCCAAAAATTTCAACTCATACCCCTGCTCCAAGATGTGAAAATTTGTTGTGAAAGTGAATAATTTCTTGACTGAAGCAACACATAAAAAGCTTAAGACTCTGTTCTAGATAAAATGGTGCCCTAGATAGGACTGGAGTGCCTAGACCTCAACTGCCATGCCTCTTGAAATGCCTACTGTAACCAAGAAAGAAACAAGGAGTGAGCAGAGGTAACATGGGACCTACCAGAAGTCCATGCCCACGGGGAGTGCAGCAAGTGGCCACGAAGGACCTAAAGTGGCACTAGGTGTCTGTGTTTAGGCATTCAAATTCAGCTGCTAGAGAAAAAACATAAAACCATAGAATCACAGAATGGTTTGGGTTGGAAGAGACATTAAAGATCATTTAGTTCCAACCCCCATGCTGCCTAAAAAATTACATATTTTTTTTCTTTTTTAAAGATGCTGCAATCAGACTCTGAAGTAAATGCATTTGGCTTGAACTCTGTATTGCTACCACAAATAAGCACGGCTTCTGTCACATTTACCCTTCTCTTTGTCACTTGGTGCTGCTGTCTCTGCCTTGCTTCTCCTCTGGATGCTGGGTTATTAATTCAGTGGCCTTGTAAACAATTGAACACACAAAAAAAAAGCCATGTAAAACACAGCCCAAACCAAAATTTAATGTGATATCCGTAATTGTAATCTGTTTTTTTTCTGATATATATGGCATCCTTCTGTTCTCCCTTTCTTTTATCCTCACATAATTGTGTTGGTTACCTTCATGGTATAAGAATGCCAATTCTAAAAATTTAGGCAACAGAAACTTCATTCACACATGTGTTTGTAAACAAAGATGCAGAAATCCCCTAAGATTTTAGTCAGTTTTGGCAATATATACATATTTTGCTACATAAGAGAGGAACTATTGTGCAGTTTCCCTCTGTTGTGTTTTATTGGGTATTATTACAAAAATTGATAAGCTGAAGAAATAAAGCTGTTCTAAAGGCAGATCAACCAGGAATACTGGTGAAAGCATTGCCTCCTAAGATTCAAAGTGAAGTAAAGAAAAATGCTGTAATTACAAGTAACAGTCCTTTGAGATTCCAGCAATGTTAAAAATCAAGTGATTACCATTTAACTCCTTTCAATCAACTTTGATGTAATAACTTAACACGAGGGACTCAGAAAAAAAGCAGTTAAGAAAAGCAGAGAATTATGTGGATAACAACCCCTTCCTTACAAAAGTGATTTTTACGCTTGAAAGATGATTGATTGACAAACTCAAATAAAATCCTCTGTGTAGCAGCAGAGAAGGTTCTTTGTGGCCTGCACTGAAACAAATACTCTCCTTCCGTCACTAGTGCCTTAGATTAGGTTGCAAGGTTATCTGTAGGCAGGCTGAATGCACAGGTTCACGGGGGAAGTTCAATGACATGTGAAAGTAGCCAAATTCTATCAAGAAAGAGAAGACTGTGGAGGCAGTGATATTAGCTTCTTTGGGGTTTAAACGAAACAAGTTTAAAATGATTCTATGTAACTAGCTATGTGCTTAATTAACCTTTATTTTGCCAGACACTTGGAGTTCTCGTCCCTCAGATGCATTGCTTTCAGGCTGTGGAGATCCTGCAAATTTCACTAAGTTGCCAACTATCTGCAGACAGCTTGTGTAGGGCAGTTAGCTATTATGACTGAAGGTGTATGTCCTATATGTAACTCGATCTATACACAAGTAGTTAGCAAATGGAAAGAAAGATTTTATCATCACAGCAGTCAGAAAAAACAGAATGTGATATTATTATTTTCCTTCTATTATTTATTATTAATGACTTGGTTCCTCTGAGAGGGGTTGACATCAATGTCAGTTGCCAGTTCTTGACACTTCTAAGGAACAGACCCATTATTAATTAATTATTATTATTGTATTACTGCCTCAGCTGTGTGATAGGTGATTTACAGACATATTCAGGCAGGGTCCCTACGTGAAATGTTTAAAATCTAAAACATGAAAATTACAAACAGCATTACAGACAAACGAGTGTGGGAGGGAGACCAAATGACAGCAGTGATTCTGTCTGTTGCAGGGTCACTGAGCAAAACCCTAGGCTCAAGGGAGTCCACAGGAACTTTGCTGTTGAGCCCACAGGCTCAGGAGTTTGCTGCTCAGTTTTGCTTCACCGAGAGCTCTCTTCTTGCTGATTCAGGGGGAGAGATGGGGGGTTCAAATCTATCTTCAGATGTCATTACAGCATCAGCTCAGTTAAAGGTCAGTGAAATGAGATGTCACATCAAGGCACCTGGGTCCCAGGCATAAAGTTTTGGCAGAAATGAACTTTTGGAAGGACACGAAGACAAACACGAAAAAGTTGTTGGCAGATAATTAGTGGAATACCCAAATTACTACATGCAATGAATGTGCCATTTTTCCCCTCTGTCCAGCCCCCAGTAGTTAAAAGAAACAACTTATTCATGGTTATGTCTGCTTCCTAAAATAGATGGAGCTGGTTTTGTGTCACTTATATATATTTTAACTCGGTGTAAACCCAATTACTTCAGTCAACTTACTTATTTCACTACCTGAGAAAAATGCTGTCTCTGGATTAATCCAACCTAACTGAAGCACCTAAGTGGATAACAGCTTTGCCAAAGGCTCTCTCTGCAGTAAATATAGAGGGACAATGACCTCCAGAGGGTAATTTTGCCCACTTAAGAGCTGAATCACCCTGTGGAGGTTTCTGTCTATCTCCATTGACTATGGAGTTTAGGGTGACCAGATTCCTAATTCCAGCATCTCAGCAAGGTGCCTAAATGGAGTAGAATGAATCCACACCTCTATGCCTATGCATAATTTAAATCTACACTTCCCTGTAGCTCTGCTGCAGATCAAGTAATTGCTGAGACCTAAGTGACAGCAAAAGATAATCAACAGATAGGAATACCATTAAGGACTTCTCAAATTACTTGATCTTTGCAGGGCTTTTCAAGAGTGCTTTCTGCCTGTTAACATTTCACTTATACTGTTCTTAAATGTCAGAACCTAACTGGACTTGTCTCTTCATGAGAGGCATATAGTCAAGTTTTGTATCCTGCACCATGCTTATTTATTTACAGCCTATTTTGAAAAAAGATTAGTTCAGTCAATCAGGGATTTTAATACTTTTATATGGTGCAATAGTGTGTAAGTTTATTGACTATGATTTCATGATGTGGAATAGAGAGAAAGCTATCTTGGAAAAATGGATTGTTATTTTTATGAAATTCATGATGCTATTAAGTTTTTGGTCTCGTACTGTGGAGAGTAGCATTTCAGAGATAAACTATCTTGATGTTTTCATTTCAAAGACAGGTAATAAGTGGAATACAACAATTTCCTGAAAACCCCAGACAGGAATAATCTGCTTTATGCAACCAGTCACCATCTTGAGGCTCTTAAAAAAGTTTTACTTTATAGCCATTTTGAGAACCTCTAGGATTTGCAATCATGGCACTGACTGTATGGTAAAGATGGATTATCTGGTTAATAAATACAAGGACTGGGACTAAAAAGAGGAATATATCGTGGAAGCAAATGGCACTTGCATTTAGGGAAAACAACAGGGAATTGCTGTAGATGGAAACAGACAAAAATAAGGAATCTCTTTTTTCGGTGTAACTTTTATGGATCGTTCTGCCTGAGACAGTCTATAGTGACACCACTCACTCCTCCTTCTCTTCCAGCACGTCCCACTCCATAATCTCCCATAATCTCAGAGAGGTGGAGAGCATCACTGGGCTTCCATGCTGAGTGCCTTTGCCTCCTCTTATTGATGGATACATATATCCAGTGTCTTTTGTCCATGCTCCAAACTGGCAGGATGCTAGAAGAGATTTAAGCATTTTAGGAGAGCACTGTGTCCAAAGGACCATGCTCCATTAATATATCCACAGGCACAGTGTCATTTCATCATTGTTAAATATTTCTGGACTGAGACAGTGTTACATTAAACCAGTTCAAAGGATGAGAAGAGATATTCACATCTACCTATGACTAACATCTACAGATGTATAAATTGTACCAATTTTTTGTCTAAAGCCATGTATTTTTCACAGTAGAGGATCTGTTCTGTCCTTGTAGAGCATCTAGTACTGGGCACACCAGTCTATAAAACAAGCTTCTGGGAAATAACCCAACACTAGTAACAGTAATAAGAAATTAGTCAGTAAAGAATGGTTTAAGTAAAGGGAATGTGATATTTAAGTCTAATTACATGGTCATCCAATCAACAACATGGATATGACTTTGGGAAACACTTCTTCATCCTTCTTTGTTTAGAATACACATACAACACCAATTCCTGAGATACGGGCTTAAATTGGTCTCAACTAAACCATTAGAAATCCTTAGTAGTGCCACCAAAATCACTACCAAAATACTCCTGATTTACCCTGATGCAACAGGAAGTAGAATTAGATTGTAATTTCATTTGGAAATTTTGTGTTGATTATCACTATTTCATTTTTTTCTTACAATAACGTAAATCTGAAATAATTTCAGTGTAAATGAGTTCAGGATTAGGCTTTTTGACAAGTTTTTGTGCCATGGGGCTACATGCATAGTGAAGGGAGAGAGAAAGATATCTCTGGATAAGAATTTAACTCCTAAGTGGACTGAATCAACCTGAAGATGTATATACCTAACTTCACAGACTGCACAGTTGTTCGGGTGTAACTTCATTTTTATCTTAGAATCATAGAATCATAGAATCATAGAATCACCAAGGTTGGAAAAGACCTGAAAGATCACCCAGTCCAACCGTTCACCTATTATCAATAGCTCCCACTAAACCATGTCCCTCAACACAACATCCAGTCTTTCCTTGAACACACCCAGGGCCGGTGACTCCACCACCTCCCTGGGCAGTCCATTCCAGTTCCTGACCACCCTTTCTGAGAAGTAATACTTCCTAATGTCCAGCTTGAATCTCCCCTGCCGTAGCTTTAACCCGTTCCCTCTGGTCCTATCACTAATGACACGAGAGAAGAGGCCGACCCCCAGCTCACTACAACCTCCCTTCAGGGAGCATAGAGAGCAATGGGGTCTCCCCTGAGCCTCCTCTTCTCCAGGCTGAACATTCCCAGCTCCTTTAGCCTCTCCTCATATGGCCTGTGCTCCAGACCCCTCACCAGTTTTGTTGCCCTCCTCTGAACACGCTCCAGAGCCTCAATGTCTTTCTTGCAGTGAGGGGCCCAAAACTGGGCACAGTACTCGAGGTGCGGCCTCACTAGTGCTGAGTACAGGGGAACAACCACCTCTCTGCTCCTGCTGGCAACACTGTTTCTGATGCAAGCCAGGATGCCATTGGCCTTCTTGGCCACCTGGGCACACTGTCGGCTCATGTTCAGCCGAGCATGAATCAATACCCATTTCCTCTACGCAGTCTTCCAGCCACTCCGGACCTTTAGGTTCTTCCCCAAAATTCCTCCTCTTTTCATACCCTATGACCATACGATAGAGCTCATCCGTCAGTAGAAATCTTCAGTAGATCTCTCCAGAAACAGATCTGAACAATGCTTTTGAATGAGAGGTAGGTATAGATAGGCAATTCACAGACAGCTTTCCCTGTGTAGAAAATGCCATCTCAGTAATACTAATAGAGTCTGCAAACACACAGATCCTAGGGGACAGCTGTAAAAGGATTTCAGACACACTAGAAAAGAAATTATAAAGGTAAAAATAAATATACAAAGAGAAACCAAAAAGACTGTCTTTCAAAAGAAAGCACATTGGATCCTGATAAGTATCTTTTCCCTTTCTCCTGGCTTCACAGGGACCAGGCGTGTCTCAGCATTCGCCGCAGTCCAGTTCTGCAGAAATTCTAGAACAACTGTTAATTTCTTCCAGAACTGAACATCTGTGTCTCACCAAGTGATCTAGGAGGCAGAGGTGGTTTTTGCAATTCAGAAGGTAATACAAACTTCACTGGTCAAGACTTCCCACCTGTATTTTCCACACAGATAAAACACAGGTTAGAATTTTTTACTCCCTCTAGAAACTGTTCCAACAACCTTTCTGCAGGAAGGTGTGCTTATGATTCTCAGTATGGAAAATGTGTTTCTTGCCATCTGTTCCATATTTATAATTCTTTAGTTTATATTAAAGGAAATTATAATCTACAGGGACATATGCATGCAATTGAGGATTTTATAGGGTTCAATAAATCCCCTCTTAACAATCAGTTTTAAGCCTACATAACTTCTAATGTTTCACCTGCTCCACATTTTACTTTCTCAGTTCCTCAATCAGTTTTGTTGCTCTGTTCTCTACTTTAAGATTAGACATCAATTTTACAACAAAGTAACAGGTTAATCTCTGTTTTCTAAGAGAGTCTATGTGGAAGAATCGTAACACCAAATCAAAACTAAAGCCACAGAAATAACTGATTTTTATATTTGTCTGGCAAACTGAAGAATTCAAAAGAATATTCCAGAAGAAAGAGACTAAAAATGTTTTAATTTTTCTTGCCAAATTGGCATTTCATTGGCACCAAGCATTTCCTTCTTAAAGCCTGTAAGAAATGAAGGTGATGATGACCTACATTTAGAAAATTATCAGAAAAGATCATCATCTCTGTTTTATCCAAAATTTAAGTTCTGTGAGTCTGTGTCCAGAGGGTGGGTGATTCAGATTCAGGTCCCTCTGAGTGTATTAGAAACACCATAATCTACCATGAGAGTGGACAAATATTGGGCTGCCTTGTTGTCCTTGCAGAGCCAAGTGAAGCATACACTGGAGTAAGGACTGATAAGGATTCAAACCTTTCAGACAGAAGAAGGAACTGATAACACTTTCTTTCACATTTCAACTACCTGATCTGACTCCAGCAGTAAATAGGAATAACTCACCTGTGATTTTGCAACATTTTCTTAAGCCAAACAAGTTTCACAAATTGTCTGTGTCATTAGGACAATAAGAACCACATTCCTTAGCGAATTTTCTGTCTGCTAAAAAAGTGGTTACCTAGTCAAAACTACCTGAGAATTAGTATTACTCACAATGGTCATGTTCTGCTGCTTCGGATTCTTGTTTAAATGTGGTTCTGTGTCTCATCAGGTCATATACCATTTTCATCACTTTTCTGTGTACTTTGTAAATCTTCTAAAAGTTACTGCTCTTGATCTGCATTTGAAGAATCTCTCTGACTTCACTTGACGTTCCTCAGATTTATGACAGATTATGACTCACTGCACTTTCTGTCATCTAGGAAGACAAGTGAAAAGGGTTAGTTTTAAATTAGCATTTGGACTCTTTCAGCTTCATTCTTTTTCTAGTGACACATTCCTTGGCCATTGGAAATGATACTGAGATTCCCCAGGAAAAGCCCTTGGAATCCAAGGAGAGCCTCATTGACACTAATAATTATGTCCTTTGGCACAGCCTTCAACATGCATTGATTCTGGTGCAAGCTTATGGCCTAAGTCAGTAGTACGCTTGCTGCAGCAAATGGAGCAGCTCGGTTTTTGCATCATCACAAGTGAGAGTATGATCAGTTCTTACATATTTTTATGTTTTCATTTCCCTGTAGCTGTGCTGTCACTATTGTCTTATTCATTTGAGCACACAAACAAAAAGCAAAAAGGAATAATGTCTATATTATGCTAGAAAATTTCTGTAGAAGGGATGTAAACAAAAAACAGGGAAGAGGTGCCCATCTGTTTCCTTGCAGGTTACCAAAGCCTCTAGGGGCTTTAACATACTTCTCCAGAAAATAAATGAAGATTTTACAGAAAGACTGACAGTTTCTAAGAAGAGCTAGGTGTTGGTTCCAACTAGTATATACTCTCAAAAAAATATTAAACAGTGATAAAAATACTGTTCCTTAATAAACCAAAGGTATTGCAATAATTACAGATCAAAGTTAGCTTACAACTGACAGGTATTTTAAAGACACAGACACTTCTGATTACAGAAAAGGTTCTGCTAGTGGCCGAAAGTACAACATGGACTGTCGTTTTCTTGGAATTTCTAGAAATAAAATCTATGAGATGACTAATACAAGTTCTCCTAAGACCTTTAAAACAAATAAAAATAAATTATTTCTTCATTTTTCTTTAAAAAAGGGGGATTTGAATATATTAATTTGTTGGAGAGATTGGTTAACTATTTAGGTTAACTCTGTGTCTATGTAAGCACACAAGACATAATTCTAAAAAGGAAAAATGAGCCTTTTAGTGGGGGCTTTGGAGGAAACGAGAGGATGAGGGAAAGCAAGTGACAGTTCTGCTAGTATCCCCTCAGTAAGTTTTCGCAAAACAACGTCAGTGAGATAAGAGAACCTTTTGTGTTTCACTGCCCTCTTGGACCTCACCCAGGACGCTCATGGGTTGGGTATCACATTGTGCCATGCAGTGACACATTGTGACCAGCAGTACTGGAGCAGCTCAGCTGACCCCAGGAGGAAAGTCATGGGATTTCTCCTTTCTTATGTGGACACTGACCCATGAATTACAACATAGACAGGAGCCAAACATTTTGCAGGTTTTGTTTATGTGTATACCTGTAGTACCTAAATATGTTCAGATCCAAAGTCTTTTTTGTGATGTAGGCAACCTAAGCTACAAGTGCCTCCCATGAGCTAATAGGACATGAGCGTGCTCCTCCTTCCTCCTTGATGAAAACAAAAGAGGTTTCTATCCTCTGCTTGCCTTGGGTAAACAGCACCCTCAAAAATTCTCCATCGGTGTTGTGAGAGCTCCCTCTCCTGTTACAAAGGGCTCTGTCAGCTGCTTTAAAGTCGGGTTTGGTTTACGGTGCTGAATTGCAGGTGAGCCAGCAGGCAGGCAGAGAAAGAGATGGTGCTAAGATCAGCTACAGAAATGGTCACCCTGAAAAGTGTAATGCAAAGGAATGTCACTGATGGTGGTGGCTAAAGGATTACTTTAGCCTCCTGTCTTTGCTTGCTCCATCTTTTATTTCTTTGGTGAAATTCTGTCCTGAGGTTTTTCACTGTCTTTGGTCAGGTAGCGAGTGCAATTTAAAATTTGGTCCTTTCAGAAGAAGCCCCGGAAGCAAACATGAACAGCACGTATTGTTAGAGACAGTCCATTGTAAGATGTAGCTGGTGGCAGGGACAGATATAAAGAGATGGGGCATGTTTTTAAACTGTTCACTGTCAGCTTTCTATTCAGTAATCACGTATTGCTAATTTTATTTAATTACTTCATGCAAAATAGTAAGCTAAAATAGATGTTTTTGTGTACTAGATGACCTTCACAATGACTCAGAAAACAACAATGATGAACACAGAGAAAAGGAAATAGTTTTCATCTTGTCCAGCTATTAAGCATTAACTCTCACAGAAAAAGGAAGCAAGGACCCCATTATACCCAAATAGCCTTTTCCTCTCCGAAACACGACCATATTTGTCCACCTCAAAGAGGTTTTATGTTCTGAATGTCAGCGTTTCTAACATGAACAGATGGAGTCCACGACTGAGATATTGACTCCAGAAAGTCCCCTTTAGCTTGGCAGAGAGAACCTGAAATCAAAAGCGCCTGCAATAAGATAGCACTGCAAGAGGAATGGTCTCCCATACAGGCAGTTCTTCAACTGTTTTAAATGGGCTGTCAAAATGAACTAGGTACCAAATGCACTTAAACAGCCCACATGATTATCAGGCTTCCCTCTACCTTTATTTAACGTTGATTTCACCTTTCAACCCTACATTCAGAATGAGAATTTGGTATCTTAAATGGGCTTTAGGTCATATCTGAGTGCTAAAAGTAAGATGATACTGAGAACTTCTCTAATTCCTTGAGTAGTGTGGGGAAGAAGCTGGTCTTGAACTGCTTCAGTCAGGGAAGTGAGTTGAAAACATGTCTCCCATAGTTGGACAAATGCTCAGACGTGAGGCTGTTCTGTGCACAATTTCAAAGCAGTAGCCAACACTGCACTTGTATCATAGGTATCTCTTAGCAGGCTGTAAGCAGTTTCTAAGAACGCCTGATCAGGCTGATCCCCTTGGTCGAGGGGACTGTCTGTGTGGGCTTTGGGGAGAAGTAAGCACTTTTCATCCATCCACTCCATACTGAGCACTTGTGGGCAGGCACAGAAGCAGAACATGAGGTTCCCAAGGAGTTTAAAAGTTAAAAACTGAGAAACCTCTAGAGGCAGCTTGTGAGTCTTTTCAAGGTTTGGATGAGAGCTGAGCAGGGATTTTCAGGTTGCCTATTTTGATGTCTGAATTCTCCCCAGTTCTCCTTGGAGGTACCAATGTCTTTTTGATTTGCAGGATATAAAACAGGGAGCTTCACTACCCATGGTGGGAATTCACACCTAAGCACCTGTTTAAATACTTTAGAAAATATGATTCATAGGTCGTGTCCAATACTATTCCACCCATTTCCTCTCTCCTACGCAAAGCTTGCAATTAACTAGCAGGTAATGAGGATTATAAAACCTGTTTCTGCTGGTTTTGAAGGGGTTTTTTTTAGATGCAGTCCCTCTTTAGAGAGCATTTCAGTAATCAATCCATACATTTGTAGAGATAAAATAAATAAGCACAATTGGCAAGATGTAGGCTACCTTTGCCTTATGTTTGCTTTTGTACAAGAGAGAAAAAAAAAAGACTTTGTTTGCCACCTGATCCTTTCCATGGGTAATTGTCAGGTTAAACTGAGGCTATTCTGTCTTTTCCAGATAGTTGAAATAATAGGACTGTACCTCACTCGCAGCCGTTAATTATCAAACATAACCAGTTGCAAAGCTATTAAATAAGTATAACACATTTTACAACTCCTAAAAGATGTATATGAATTTTATATGGTGGTATTATCCCTTGTTAATATTGCTCAACAGTTTAATAGAATGACTTATGATGATTAAGTACAGTAAACACCTTTTATTACAGTTTAACATAATTTTGCACTATATTTTCTACACATTAAATCACAGCTTCAGAGTAATCAGGGTGAAACATTAAAATGCCAATCATCTTGGGATCCTGAAGGGGCAATAGTGTGGTGTATACTTAGTGCTAGTAAAGCTAGACTGATTGATCTCTGGGGATGGTACTTCCTTCGCTCAAGATGCTCTGTAGGCCTTGAGAACAACCCTTAAGGAGCTGAGGATAAATTCGTGGTGCAAGCAAATTGAGTGGGGTGTGGAAAATACTAACACAGATCAAATTATTTTACAGTAACTCTACACAACAGTATGGAATCTGATCACCCTGTTTTGTACCACAACACCAATTCCCCCAGTATCATGGGATCCCCAGAGCTTGCAAGGGGATTTTAGCCTTTTAAACCTTTTTCTCTATTTGTGCTGTGCTTTCTCAAATGCAGAACATCAATTCTGAGTTCCAGCTTTCTATCACCTTTTTATCCTGTGGCAGAAGGCAAGTCATGCAACCTGTCAGCAGTTTGCTAGCAACAGCAAGTCTTATTCTGAGGACTTGCAGCAGTTAGCATGAGTTGGGGCTAGGTAGCAAAGCTGTTAGCATAACCCATGAGCTTTAATGACTTTCTGTTTCAGAAATGGACAAACCCTTTTTCAGAGGGAAAAAAAAAAAAAAAAAGAACCTTGACTGTTTTTTTGTGTGCTCAAAGAAATTAAAAAGCCAAGCTATGCAAACAACCTGTTGGAAACTGAAAAGGTTGAAACTTGTCCAAAGCGTCCCAAATACAACAGGAGCTGATTGTGAGCACCAACAGTGTCTACAGCAAGTCAGAAAAAGATTTGTAGGGATGAGTCACCAGGGAGGTATTTTCTGTCCAGTCCTGTAACTAGGGAAAATTAAGAATGTACAGAGAGACTGAGAGACTCCAGGGGCACAGACCCCAGAGGGAGCCCAGGAAGAAGAAAAATCTGAGAGACTTCTGTGGAGCCCTGGGGACGCCACAGCCTGGCACCAGGAGTATGCACCACACAGCTGGGACCATTGCACTGACCCATGTAGCATTTGTCACAGCCCACTTCATCACTCCCATGAAAAAGGAAGTCATGCAACTCATAAAATGCATACATCTGTGATTAAAAATCAGTCTCCATACTGTCCTATGGTCTTTAACTTTGACAGGGATCAGTGGAAAAATGCATGTAGCAGTGTAGAAGGGCTGCACACTGCTGGTTAAAACCACATTTCTATAAAATCACACTTCAGAAGCATCCAGGAACTCAGGAGAAAGGGCAAATATATCAAGAAATTTCTATAACATCAGCAACTGGGATTTAGTCATATTCTGCAAACTGATACATATCGATAAATGGAAAAGGAGAAATCCATTGTGGTGTTAAATCACTAACAAAGGAAGTATTCAGGTCTCAAATGCAGGAGCCTGAGATCCTTGACCACAAAGGCCACCATTAGTTAAGGAGTTTAACAGTCATGGGAAAAAAAAAGAAAAGAAGCAGCACTTAAAATAATAGAATTCTCTAGAAATGTAATATGATTGTATAGTAGCTGTTCCAGAAATATCAATCATTTAATAACGATGACCAAAAATTACATGAATTATACTTTATTTAAATTGGCCATTTCAGGAATATAATAATCTGTTAAATGCCATTGTATAGTTAAAAAACAATGTTAAATTCAGATTTTTTCCTACAAGAACAGCTGGGTGATTCTCCACCCATCTTACAAAGAGAAATCAGAAAGGCTGTTGTAGGAGCCCCTGTGAATTTACAGCTGTATGCTACTAAACATCAGATATCTATTGGTACATAGAAAAATACTTAATCAGACAATTCAGCGTTTGGTCATTCCAGATGTACATACCCCTGCCATAGAAACAGATGTCTGCACGATGCAGTATTGAAATAAATCAGTGTAGACCAGAGCTGTGTTTTCTATAGAGGATTCATTTCTCTCAAAGGTTCAAGTCATACTCCAGCTTGTAACATTGCTCTCAATTTTGGGTTTGCTAGAAAGAGGTGGGATTATTCAGTAGGGTTCAGCTGAAACTGAGACAGACAAGAAATCTGCGATGGAGACAGAGCTGGCTCTGTAATGACCCCCAAGTTGTTAGGTTATTCCTTTGTTCTATTTTGTAGCCCTCCAATCACAACTTTCCAAGGAACCTACGAAGGGAGTTGTTATCAAGAGCTGGCCGGAATCAAGACAACACTCAATATGAGTTAAGCTTCTTGTTCGCTTTATTCAGGGTTCAGGGGTAATATATAGCATTTCAAGCCTTGCATGCGTTTACTTTTCTAACGTGATTGGTCTGCTACCTGCATGCATGCAGTGTGCACGCGGCAGCAGAGCATAGACATTGGCTCTTGCCCTCTTGGCAGGTCCACCTCCCACCGAGCTTCTCCTCCCCCCTTCTGCTGTTTACCAGTTCTTCTACTTCTTTTCCCTTGCTGTTTTTTCCCAGGAGAGCTCAAGGACTCTCAGGCCTCTTTATCGAAGTTTGGATTGTGCACATACTTATGTCCCTGCTCACTGAGCCATTCTTCTACAGGGAGTTAATGTTAAACAGAATGATTGGGAAGCGGTAAGTGTCAGTTGACCTTGGGGGTCTGGACTTCCTTCAATAAGTAATGTCATAGCCCAGAAGTCCTTACTACTTGTTGAATTTTCTAGATATCTCACATAGGCTGGGGATGTTTGCTTTCTCATCATATCCTCCCACACCTGCAAGAAACAGTGTATTTTGAGCTCACTTTGACTAGCTGTAACTGCAAAACTGTACTGATCTCTAGTTCTAGTTCAAATTAGATACTAAAATGACATTTTCTGCACACAAGATATTCACATGGTTACTCCAAGGCTGATGGGTACCTCCCCATGGACACTTCCACATCATCCTAGTGCGGGTACTGACAATGTCAGCATGTTGTCTGCCCAGCTTCCTAAAGGCATTTTCTTACAGCTTTACCTGAGAAGACAGCAAGAAGAAAAACTCTTCAGCCAGCCAGCAAGGCTCAGCAGGTCATCTATTGTACCCTTGCATTGCCCAGTGGTTACACTCACGGTCTACCCCCACCACACTAAAGAAGCCTGCAAAGAGACGTCCCAAAACTGACAGCCAGTTCCCCATGGTGAGGAAGTTGGACCAATCTGTCAAATGACTGATACGCATCTATTAAACTGTCTTTTGTAACTCCCAGTAAGATAGACTAACAAGATAACACCTTGAATAATGCATCTCAAGATAGGAAAATTATGAAACACTGATGCCTCACTGTCTTACAATCATATGTCATTCTTCTGTCCTACTTTATCTCCCTTTGACAAGTTGACTAGTAGTGGTAGGATAGTTACATGCTTTCTTTGTTTACTCATCTGCGTCTTCTCAGCCTGAGACAGAACATTAACATGGATTTCAATCAATTTTGTAAGTTAATGAATCCGTTTACCCCTATAGCAGGCGCATGCCAGAGAAGTGGTGGATTGACCAAACCTAGCTCTTCTACTAAGAGACTTGGTATGTGTATGGTATGTACTAGGATCCTTTTCAAGGATAACCTTGACATCCGATCTCTGATGTAATTAGCACAATTGCAAATTTTCACAAGGGAGTCTCTGTTCTTGTCAAAATCTTTACCATAACAACCTTTGAATTACAATACAGTAGTAAGTGTACTACAGTGTTCAGCAGAGGAAAAGATAAAGTAGGAACATCTCTAAATGAAATTAATTAGAATGGTTAATATTAGTGAAGGACTTTGAAGATGGAAAGAGCTATAGTAGTGTTAATCATTAACATGCCAGATACTGAAGGTCTTATTCATTTATTACCTATTTGTTACACAGGTTAAACTTCCATTCACTTCAGCTGAAGATTTATCTGAATTAGATACAACTACAGATTTCAAAATTCATAAAATAATAATAGTAAATATGTATTAATACACCAATTAGCATGTGAAAATCTGTGTTCATAGCCCCTGGTACTCAAGTTTGCTTAGGAAAGACTCACTTGGAAAACTCCTTGGATGAAATAGCTCCATTGTTCATTTAATTTGCAAAAATGACTAATACAAGCAAAACAACATGACAGTGTTTCATATTGAATTAAATATAGGAGCTCTGCATCAGGGAAGGGAAGGGAAGGGAAGGGAAGGGAAGGGAAGGGAAGGGAAGCGCTAATTAGCAAAATATACTATCTAGGATTTTTCAAAGATACATATCTGAAGGAAAGGCACCTAGACCTCTCTAAGATTTGTTTCATGGTCTTATGTATAGTGCTCTCAAGGTCTGCAAAGTTATTCTCACAATAAAAGACAAAAAATGAGTAGCTCAAGTTTAGGCAGGCTATTTTCTGGGCTTGTAACTATTACAAACAGAATGCTGTTTATGTTTTTTTTTAGTTTTTATCCACTTCCCTCTAAAAAACAAAAGAATACAAACATGCTTTTTTGTTATAGGGTTTCAAGTTTACTCTCCTGCTTCTGGGTCTCAAAGGAAAACATCACAAGAAAGGAATTAAAATGACTCTTCAGGGGCTCAGAAAACATGAAATAAAAAGGCTTCAAATGATGAAACGTGTAGAGTGATTTGTGGTGGTTTGTGAAAGTTTTATTGAACGTTAACTAGCAGAATGATACTGTAGCATTCAGTCTTGATTCCCTCCCTCCCAGCCTTGTCTTTCCCGTTTTTCAAATGTCATAAGCTTTTTACATTCAGCTGAGTTTCTTCTGACATTGAACAGAAGTGAGAAGGCTGAGACAACTTCTAAAACTATCATTATTCTCTTGTCTCACTGAGCCTATATTATACATGAATGGTTCTTATCCAGGGTAAGTTAGATAGAAATACAGCTCTGAATTCTGGATCTTGAAATTACTTGGCGCACACCACTGCTGGGAATGCCCAGTTATTTGTAATTCTCTTTAGGTATTTAGATACGCAGCACTCGTTGATGTCACTACGGTCTGTACATGCCTGCATCCAAAACAAAATCGGCCAGCAAGAATAGTCTGAATGTGGTTACTTTTTTTTTTTTTTTATACTAAAGGAAAAAATAAAAACAATGCTAATTTTGTGAATAATCGACCCCAAATTCCTTTGATAACATCCCGAAAGGGAATTGTAGATATGGTCCAGTTCACTAACAAACCCTTGTTTACAAGCTAGCTTGAGAAAAGCTATGGTCACTATTCCAGTAATCCGTATGAATGAGAAGAATTTATTTACCAGGATTCAGATTTTCAAACAGACGTTCAGAGAATCAGAGGCAACTTTTCATAGCAGCAGGCATAACAGTGTAGTACATATGTAACTTTAGGACACATTAGGCATGTGATTCAGCGTATTTCTTGTTTGTTTTGTGATATCCAAAAGCACACCACCTATAGTTCTCAAAAATCAGTTTCAAATGTCTTGAAAAGTTTTAGCTAGTATCCTTCATCCAAAACAAGTGACCTTCCAACTTTTGTTACAACTTAGAACGTTCTGGCAAGCTCTTTCCATATAACCTTTAGTTTTAGACTGTACTGGCTGTTTGTAAAATATAAAAAACTAAGAGGAAATCTTGTGATACTACATGTCCTGACAAACAAACAATACCGTATTATCATACTTTAAATTCCCATGTATAGTAGCTCAGAAAAGCATTTGTAAAGAATTCAGTGGAAGCTACTGACCAAAAATAATTAGTGTGGTTTACTCATAAGGTACAATTAAAGATAATCATCTGAAAATAGACTATATCACTGTTCTTGTGTTCGTCACATTCTGACTGTCTTTAATATGGTCAGTAAGGAAGCCCAGTGCGCACTAATTTAGTAAAATTAGCTTTACTTATTGACATGTTAGCCAGTCTTGACCTCTGTAAAATTCCTTTTGTCTTTCAAGAGTGCACCTCTTGAAGTTTTTAGAAATGGGTTTCAAATATGTCCTAAGAAGTACGTACAACAACATATGTCACATAAAATGTGTGACTTTCAAACTCCTGTGTGCCTTTGATAGGAAGTTGAGTTAAGGAAGATACTTAGCAAAGACCCATAGCCCTTGACTTCCAAAATCTTCTTGTATTAAACTCATTTTAGGTACCTATAAATTGAATATATTTTGCCCTGTGGTCATGACTCTGAAAATATATGGTTCTGCTCAGGCTCTGTTCAGTATGTTTCATCATTTATGTTTATTTATTAAGCAAATCTTGCCTGTGTAAAAATAATAACCACTTAAAAAAAATTGGTCTCACAAGTTTTTGCAGACCATTGTAGAAGAAAAAGCTAGTGTGTGTCAGAGAGTGAAACTTGTCTGAAATCAGGGGTGAGGCATGGGACACACAACACAAAACTGGAGTTCTCTGCAGATTGCCCTTGGATAAAGTACTTCCATTGCCTTTAAGGGAAAAAGAAATGCCACTCCCAGATTGTACCACCTGGTCTTTTCGACAAAACAACTGAACTGTTCAGAAGTTTTCAGTTTCAAAGACTTCATCAAGCTGAAATTTTTTTTGTTAATTTAGAACTGCTGCTGTATCTTTAGATAGCTTCATTTCAGAAATGTGTGCCTGTCCCAAAGTTTGCTGGGTTTGCTGAATAAGCAAAGGTTGTGGTGGATTCAGTGGGCTGTAGCCTGGGCAATGTGAGTGTTTTGCTGCTTTGGAGGTCTGGCACATCCACTGCACCTCCTACCAAGCACCACAGTGCCATTTACAAATCAAAAAAATCAATTGTGTTTTCAGTCATGAAACTGGCAGCCATGAACTTTTCAGTTTTGTAGCATATTTTGTTGTTGTTTGTCAAGCTGGAAAGCAAAATGTTTGATAGATAGTAGCAGAGTAGACATAGTAGATGGTATTCTGCTGAAAAAAGTACATTTTTCTGTCCAAAAATATTTTTGCATAAATATCAATAAGGCATCTCTAAATGAGTATCATGTTCAAGTATTTGTAAAAAAAAAAAATTAACAATGACTTCAATTTCTGAAGACATTTCAGAAGAAAGTCATAGATACAGCTTGAGCTAGTAGTTTTTAGTTCAATATGTACTACATTTTTTCTGACAATGATGTCAGTTGTAAATTGTAAATCCTTGTAAGATTAAGTTAATTTAGCACATACTAGTGGAAGCATCCTTTTAAGGTTCCACAGGAAACACTGAACTCTTTATGGCTCTCCACCCTATTGTCCATGACTTGACTTTAATGTACCTTCAAATTTCCTTATAAATTTCATTTAGAAAGGTATATTTGGAAAAACTAGAGAGTGTCCTAAAATCTGTTTATCTTGAAGGAACTCTAGGGGAAAATGGAACTGAGTTTCTTTTAACATTCACATGACACATACAGCATGCTAAATGCATATACACAATACCTGCCGTCAAATAATAACTCTTACTTCATCAATAGTGTCTTCTAAATGAGAAAGGACTACAGAAACAGGCTGAGGTTTCTAGAAACACCCAAGGCATCTAGGCAGCAAATTCACATTTAAATTCTGTGGAAGTTGGGACTCTGGCTCCCCTGAGCTCTATTAAAAATCTCCCCTCCCCCTTGATTCACAAATGCGGTTGCTCCATTAGTTTGATTTTGATTAATTAACAGTGCTTTTAGGCTTTCCTTGCATGAATTTATCAAATGTTACCAAACTGAAATGCATCAGTTATTTCCTCTTTTAAGCATAAAGGAACTCAGTAGTATTTCAAAGGGTTCATAAATGATGGCTTAATAGCTCCTAATGCATCATGGCCCACTTTTTACAAGTTGATTATGAATGCTCATGCAGTTTAGAAAATCAAATGGCAGCCCTTACAACCATGGCTCATGTTAACTGAATAGGTAAATTACACTCTTAATAGCAGGGTAATACATATGACAATAAAATGCTAACAATTTACCTCTCCACGGTTGGGGCCAGTGTGACAACCTGTTCTGTGGCTGGAACAAGTACAGGCAATAACATGGTGTCAAGGAATGCTCTCTGGTACAACTCAACAGCAGTACACCACGGACAGCTGTTGCTCATCATGGCACATCCTAGGGTTACTGATCAGGAAGTAACAGGTGAAAATCTGATAATGCTTCAGCATATCAAAACCAAAGCATGAAAAAATTGAAGGCTGCAATTTAACTAACAAATATCCAAACAAATGTTAACCAAAATCCACCTTGTTCCTCAACTAGCTCCAAGACAGCTGAACTGTGGAGGGCTGATTAAGATGGACTTCCATTACACCTTGTTCTTTAACATAATTCTCAGGGTTATAGTACATTCTACACAAAAACTGAGCGTTGCCTAATAATAGCTAAGAAGTTCTGGATGGCATACAAACATACCCAACATGCCGAGAAGAAAACAAACACATTTTTTCTGTATGCAAGTGCAAGAGCAAGTATGATAGTAAATGCAGGCCCCATAATCAGTACTCCAAATCTACATTTTATTTTTGACAAAAATAAAAAAACTTGCACCCTCAGCAAGTTTGTCGATGACACCAAGCTGTATGGTATGGTGGACAGGCTGGAGGGAAGGGATGCCATCCAGAGGGACCTTGACAGGCTGGAGAGGTGGGACCGTGCAAACCTCATGAAATTTAACAAGGTCAAGTGCAAGGTCCTGCACGTGGGTCGAGGCAATCCCAAGCACAAATACAGGCTGGGAGGAGAATGGCTTGAGAGCAGCTTTGAGAAGGACTTGGGGGTATTGGTGGATGAGAAGCTCAACATGAGCCGGCAGTGTGCACTTGCAGCCCAGAAAGCCAACTGTGTCCTGGTCTGCATCAAAAGAAGCATTAGTAGCAGGTCAAAGGAGGTGATTCTGCCCCTTTACTCTGCTCTCGTGAGACCCCATCTGGGATATTGGGTTCAGATGTGGGGCCCCCAACATAAAAAAGACCTGGACCTGTTGGAGCGAGTCCAGAGGAGAGCCACAAAAATGGTCAGAGGGCTGGAACACCTCCCCTATGAGGACAGGCTGAGAGAGTTGGGGTTGTTCAAAATGGAGAAGAGAAGGCTCCAAGGAAACCCAATAGCAACCTGCCAGTACCTGAAGGGGGCCTACAGGAGAGATGGGGAGGCACTCTTTATCAGGGAATGTAGTGAGAGGACAAGGGGTAATGGTTATAAGCTGAAAGAGGATAGATTTAGACTAGACATTAGGAAGAAATTTGTCACTGTGAGGGTGGTGAGACACTGGAACAGGTTGCCCAGGGAAGCTGTGGATGCCCCATCCCTGGAGGTGTTTAAGGCCAGGCTGGATGAGGCTTTGAGCAACCTGGTCTAGTGGAGGGTGTGCCTGCCCATGGCAAGGGGGTTGGAACTTGATGATCTTATGGTCCCTTCTAACCCAAACCATTTTATGATTCTATGATTCTATGATTCTATGATTCTATGACCAGCAGTGCAAGTGGAAGAAATTCTGATTCTAATTTAATAATAAAAAATTCTGCTGAGAAAAGTTTACTGTTGGAATAAAATTGCCAGGTCATCTGCCAAACATACGGTCTGGTGTTAAGACTGTGTTGCAAGAGAATACCTGTCATAGGTCCAAGACCCTTAGGTATTTTCAGCAGTTAAATGATTATCTGTGCTGCAAGTCCTACCACTGCAGAGTCAGAGGACTTCAGCTGGAGCTTCTGAAAGTCTTAAATCACTTTGGAATTACAATCCTTTTGATTTTTAAAGACATACAGTCTATTGGAGTACTCCATATTTCCATCTGAACTTGCATTGAGTCATGTTAACAGGTTTTTTGCCTCACCGGCGAGGTAGCAATACTGTTATGTTGGGTGACACCAATATCAAGTAAATAGAAAAGCACTTTTCCTTTATCTTAGTTCATTTCCTTGTCTGCAGATAAATTAATATGTGTAACTGTTCAAAACAAATAACTTTCAGGCAGACTGGTACATTTTTCAATATCTCTGTTTCAATATTTCACTGTGTTGTATGAATGGCTGACACACCCATTAAACAAAATGTTATTAGCAAAAGCAAAAAAATGGGAAAACATTGCTTCTTTTTATTAATTATTTCTATGGCACTGTTGGGGTGAGAAATATTCATAAACAGGAAAAAAAAATCAATTGATGCCCACACGTATCTAGCTTAAAACGTTTCACAGGATTTCTGCCTTGTGCTTGTTTCACTGCCTATATAGAAAAGTAAAAATTACTTTTCCTTATTCTGTCTTTGGAACAGAGGAACAACAGGAGTATAAAGACTTAACATACATATACAAAGAATACTATTGAGAATATAGTAAGAAAATGAGTAAGCAGAAAGGAATTACTCAGCTGGAATATGACAGTTCACTGTGGTCAGTGTTTTTACTCTCTGCAAAAAATGCCGTGAGTTCTTTGGTATTCAGACCCATTTGCAGACTACACGGCTTTTCCCAAGGTGCCTCTAACAACCCAGGTATTTAAATGTGATGCTCAGAAACTGTCTTAAGTGTGACTCAAAGACAGAGAGGCTCCAAAACGTCTTGAATGAACGATTGAAATAATGCTTGACTGGGTTTCAATGGCAGGCTGTACCCCAAACCCTGCAAGGCTGGAGACTACTCAATATATGAAAAACTAAAGGGGTCTGTTTCTTTTCCCTAAATGCCCTAAAGCTCTGTAACCAGGTTGAAAGGGCTGTGTGGGAGGCAGCCTCTCTTCTCCCCTTCCCTTGCACCCTTCCAGCCAAGCACCTCCAGTCCTTGTCCCGCAAACCTGGGGGAAGCAAAGTTCTTCTCTGCCATTGCAAGTCACTCACATCGTTTATGTTACTGCTTTGATATTGCTCAGCATGCTCTGCAGCCTACTCTGGTAGGGTTGTTTGAGAAACATTGATTTTAATTTCTAAAGATTTTTTAAATGGCATTGTAAGTAAATTCTGATTTGGGAATCAGGAAAAATCCGTATTTTCTTAGAAGGTACAGTCACTTTCTTTATTGCTTTTCAGCAGGCACTCAGAAAAGAGTTTAATGCCTTATTAATGGAAAATTTAAATGATGTTTTAAAAGGTGTTCAACAAGTATCTGTTTTTCAGGAATGTGATATCACTAGTCTGTAAGTGAAAGTGCTAAAACAGTCAAATCTCTGGAATGGTCTTCTAGCACAAAATCTTCTACATTTTCAATGCGTTAGATCAACGTAAAGTCTCAGAACCTGATATGTTTTATATTTTACACACTACAAATTCACTTATTTCATAGTCAAATCAGATGGCTTCATGGAACTCAAATCTAGAGAAAAATATACTGAATCTAAAATAAATGCTGCTATCTGACCAAGGATTGATTTATTCTATCCATCCAATTACTGAAAGTGGAAACATTAGAGTTATTTTTGTGGGATATGTTTGTGACTTTCTTAAAGATAAAAAGGTCAAGGGAGATGGGATAGGATACACTTTGTTTTTGAAGGAGGAAAAATGAAATTATCATAACTAATATGAAAAATAAATCTAATAATTTGTAGAATGAATTGGTATACAGCAGCTAAAATGTAATAATATCAAGTTTACAGAGTAAAACATCCTGTCTTAACACTTTTTAAAAGGACCTCAAAATAGCTGTTTGTGTCAAAAATTGGGATACTTTAACTACATTTATTTGAAACAATGTTACGTTTTGCATTACAGATATTTTTATATATTTTTTAAGTTATTCTGTTTAATTTGTTTTCTCTTGATAGTTTATTTGATATAAAATATTTTACACCTACCTTCTGAAAAGTTTTACAAGACTAATTAAAAAATATGCACCTGAAACTGAACAGGGAGTTAAGAAGTGAGAAAAAATGTTGGAGAGAATTTGTGGCAGTGAAATATATAGATTATCATGACAAGGGGTCATTTTATTTATCTTTTTTTTTGAGTATGCATGTATTCACAATAGCAGAATTGTATAAATTTTTAAAACAAGGAATTCAGTTTGTGATTTTTTTTTTCCTGAGGAACAGTCACTAAATCAAAAATTGACATCTCTTTGTACATCCTATAGAAAAAGATCTCAAGTATGAAGTCTTCTAGTTGATTTAAATAAGAGTAGTAACTCTTATTAACAAACTCAGATATTACCATTGACAATGAAGTAGAAATATCAATCTACTAAAGAGTTTTCTCCTATACTTGCAATCATACACTAAGTAGCATCGAAAACCTAGTGAAGAGAAAATAATATCTTGTCAGTATTCGGATTTTAAATAAACAGAAATGCCAAATCTCTTTGGTGAAAACTATGGTTGACTATTTTGTTCTTCTGCCTCAATGAGCCCAACCACTTTCCTGCAAGAAGGGTAAGGCTTGTTTCATGAAGACAGGCACAAGACCATAAAAAAAACCCTGGGGAAATAAGGGCTGTTATAATTTTTTTTTCAGTGCAAAGCATGTATCTTACGCAGTGATAAAGAATCCAAGAGATTTCTAGCTTAGTTATTACAATGTAAATTGACTTTTCTCTTGTAATGTTTGTCTGAATGTGTATAGCTTTGGGTTTTCAAACACAGAATCTCATTACACTTTATTCTACCAGATTACAGAAGCTTCTACAACCAGAAATATCTTCCTTACACAGGTATGCATAGATCACAGTCAAATCATCCCTACATTCACTCAGATAAAATAAATTATTTTAACTTGTTAGTCTCATTATAAAATGAGCTTTCAAGGCCTTGAAACATAGTGTATCTTATTCTCCAGTTACAGACTGGAAAAAAAAATTACTTCTCTCAGTTGGCTACACAGCAAACTTTTTATAGAATATATCACAGGACTAGTGTTGGGTTTCTTTTATGTCTTCTCCAAGGCTATTAAGATTTGGTGTATTTGTATCAGATGCATAATAATCAGAAAGTGGGGTTAAACGCCACTGTGAACAGAGATGAAGTCTGATCTACAGAGTGGTTCTAATGTACAAAATGGAAAAAAACCCCACTGCTTTATTCCCAAAAGCCCATGGTATGTACTTATTGTATTATTTCACCATGATCCATCACTCATTAACTCAGCAGAAATCCATTTCTGAAAATTACTTATGGGGTTTTTTTTCATTTAGAAATGATTAAACGAGATAGTCCTGTTAAAAAATTGTGAGAAGGAGTATTTGCTACCACAGAAACTACTAAAAATATTTACTTTAGATATATCTAAATTATACATTATAAATATACATCACATACAGGGCATTTATACATGTGTTTACATGTAGGCAGAAATTCAGAAAGGCTTGTCCCATCTTTGAAGCAAGACAATATTTTCTATTTCTTAAATTTTGATCAATGCTTGAGTCTTATATTAAAAAAAAAATCAAAATGAGGCAACTTTGCAAGAGAAATGTTTGTTATAGAAGCAAAAAATTACATGCAGAAAGCAGAATATGTAGTAGGAACCTCGAGAAAAAAATCTAGTACAATAATAAATGAAAATAGTTTTATCATCTGGTATATATATTAGAAATATTTCTCTGCAGATGATAAGTGTGACTAGAATAGCATCCATTTAAAAGAAATTACATTACTGGTTCATCTCTGATGGCTATTGTGGGACTGATATTAGAGTAGTGCTATCTGCAATTTACCTTTTTTAACTAATAGCTCTTTGTTTTCTGCATGGAGCCTTTTAAAATCTCTCATATGCTTTTAAGATATCACTTACCATTTAATCACTTTCCACTTATTCTTCACTCTCCAGGCTCTTCGATCTTCAGCTACATTATGACTTTCTGCGTGTATATATTGGAGCATGTACACAGACTTGGTTTCTTACCAGATCTGTCCATCTTGACAGATACATAATATTTTACTTTAATATTCAGTGCATTACCAGAAAGATCAGGGTATTTGTGGGGTCTTTAATCAGTTAAGTTCCATAGCAAAGGTAACCACAGAACCTCCTGAAACCTGTGACATGGTCAAAATGGCAAGCTGGGGCAGAAGAGTGCTGGGAGAGAAGGGATGGTGAAGTCAGAGGGAAAAGGAATGGAGATCTCACAAGATTCCAGTTTAAATGCTCTCTTTGGTTCTCTAATACTACCTTTTTTTGTGAGGTAAAACTGCACCGTGGTGGGCAGCAAACTCTGTGGTGTCATCTTTGAAAATAACCCACAGAGAAGCTGTATAGGGCTATGTGCTCTGTCCTTCAGGGCTGTAAGCCATATCTGGCTACCCTTGTGATGGTCAAACTACCACAGCATAGGATTGACCCTAAAATAAAGAGTTCTGTATTTCAAATTAGTCCAGAACAGTATCTAAACAACTTCAAGACAGTGGATGTCTTCCAAAAAGGTGTGTGGGTCACTGTTTAAAAGGCCCACTGGTACTTTTGCCCCATCATTTCTGCTTCAGATCATTTGCTGTAAGTGTGTGCTTCAATGTTGTGTTAAACTGGGATCTTAAAAGCTATGACTTCTGTAAACCTCTCAATTGTATTGCCAAAACCGGCTTCTTTTCCAATGCTTTTATTACTGCTAATACAAAAGCAGATGAAACTATTAGCCACTTTGCAGAGAGGTATTTATTCACACAAAGATATAAAATCCTTCTGAATATCCAAGAAAAAAAAGGTAGTTTGCAGAGTCTTTAGCATATGGATTTTGGATTAAGATATAGTAAATATCTTTGTTGTGATGAAAGTGAAAGGTTCCATTAAATTCCAGGGATAAACCGGGGAGCAAAATTTGCAAATCCAGTGCTGCTCTGAGGCACGAGGCGAAGTCTGTAAAGAACCAGCAGGCTGGCTGTGGAGCAGCTGAGTTAAAGCAGCACTGAAGAGCTCATTTTCCCCTATCACTGCAATCACAATTACACCAGTGCTGTTAGGAGACTCATTCACAACAGAGTTCAGGAAAGCAGGAGTATTCAAAGTGGCTCAGAGTCCTTTATGCCCCCTCCCCCACTCAAGATACACTCTCAGGCATAAAATGAGCAGACCTTATAAACCTTTTCCCAAAGCACAAACAGAAGTCCCAGCCCAAACAGCTGAGCATTTCTCAGGATTCTGCCGTGCCCCACCCCCAACATTTTGCAAGTTGGGTGGGAAGGAGCTGTGGAAAAAAATAATTATTACTTAAGAATCATTGCTTAGTACAAAAGACTGAGGAGAGGGAACAACACTACATTACACATCTTTGAAAACCTAAAGTCATGCACACCTGAAAATGCAAAAAATGAACCGTGGCATTGTGAACCTTTTTTTGGACCTTGTTATGCAAGGTGCCATGCAATAGCTGGAATACATGAAGTCTCCCTGTTCTAAATGCTTATACAAGTATAAATTAGCAGCATGCAAATACTTTTTCGTCCACCTTATGTTTTAAAATGTACTTCAGAAACTCAGTACAATTTGAACAGAAGTACACAAAGCCTTCCACCCAAATACCACTCTGTTAGTGTAAGCATAGTCACCAGTACCAGAGACTAGTGACTAAAATGGGTTTTTAAAGGGAAATTTTTGTTACTAGTAGCACATTTTTATTTTTATCGCACACGTGAACACACATATAAGACTTGCAGAGGAAACACAATGTCCAGACTTTAAGCCTGGTGAGGAATTGTTGCAAAGACCCACACAATTTCACAGAAGATGTGAGAATAAATGCCACTGAAAAAAGCCCTGTTTCCTACAAAATTAGAAACATGTGCTAGAGTTACTAAAATATATTCACAGAAATATCAGATGTGGAACTGATTTTGGACCACATGATGTAAAAGTCATTTCATGTATGAACAACTAAACTGATATTTGTTAAAATGCTGGGACAAATAGCTGATAAGACAGGCACAGGTAGCAGTTAAAGTTGTTGGGCTTTTTTAAGATTACCTGTGACACTAAAACTAATTGCCTACACTCGAGCCTCTTTGAGATTGTACCTATAACAGGAAAATGGAAATATCCATCCATTTATCTCACCCACAATGTAAATGTCCTATGTAAATTAAAATATTGATCCTTGCTCTTGGTTGGTTCAGCATTACCCGTTTCACCTAAAATTTCACATAGAAGTAGGAGTTGCCTCTGTAACTGAATGCACTAAAATAGTTGTTAAATTCACATATTATTTCTTCCTATACAGTTAGATGGTTGTAACCTATGGGATTTCAGGTTTTAAGGCTATTTGTTATCAGGTTTCTTAATATTATTCTCTGGTTTCAGAACTTCAGAATGGAAAAGAATCAGTGAAGGGGTTTACCAGACTGTTCAATGCCTCTATTACCAAATTGGAAACAGGTCAACTAACACTGAAGCTGACCTGTTTGGGGTAAGAATTGTACACAAGGTGTCCTCTCTCAACTGCTCAAAGAAAACCTCGATATCATGCTAAAGCAAAAGAAACATTTCCTGCAATGCTTTACTGCTATCTAGCAGTTAAAAGGGCAGCTGGAAAACTCAATGCAGAGACACAGAGTAAGCCTACTTGGATAGGGCCAGAAAGAGCACAAACTGGAAGACTGCTAAGGTTATTCTGGATCCTAGTGATACGGTGCTTATGTTCAAGTGTAGCAGATACACTGACATGGATCCATTTAGGGACGGTGGAACCTGTCTGTCAAAGATGGATATCAGCATTTGACTGAAACAGGGGTTCAGCTGGGCAGAAAATAAACACTAGAGAGTGTAAGTATGACATGCACTGGAGCCAATTGCCTGTGATTCCAGTGGTGTGTGCTGACAAAGGTGACAACTAAGAGATAAAATGTAGAAAGTATTTGATTGGTAAATTCTGCTCCCGGGTTCTAAGGGGAGTTCTGAAGAGGTGCCTCAACGAACCATCCATTTATTCAAGGAGTAGAGGATTTGTAGGAATGGACTAGAGTTACAGCTTTCATTTGATTCCTCTTATAGAATCATAGAATCATAGAATGGTTTGGGTTGGAAAGGACCTTAAAGATCATTGAGTTCCAACCCCCCTGCTGCAGGCAGGGACACTCTCCACTAGACCAGGTTGCTCAAAGACTCATCCAACCTGGCCTTAAACACCTCCAGGTTTGGGGCATTCAGTGGGCAACCTGTTCCAGTGTCTAACCACCCTCACAGTGACAAATTTCTTCCTAATGTCTAAATCTACCCTCTTTCAGCTTATACCCATTACCCCTTGTCCTCTCACTACACTCCCTGATAAAGAGTGCCTCCCCATCTCTCCTGTAGGCCCCCTTCAGGTACTGGTAGGTTGCTATTGGGTTTCCTTGGAGCCTTCTCTTCTCCAAGCTGAATAACCCCAATTCTCTTGGCCTGTCCTCATAGGGCAGGTGCTCCAGTCCTCTGACCATTTTTGTGGCTCTCCTCTGGACTCGCTCCAACAGGTCCAGGTCTTTTTTATGTTGGGGGCCCCACATCTGAACCCAATATCCCAGATGGGGTCTCACGAGAGCAGAGTAGAGGGGGAGAATCACCTCCTTTGACCTGCTGCTAACGCGTCTTTTGATGCAGCCCAGGACACGGTTCGCTTTCTGGGCTGCAAACGCACACTACGGTTCATGTTCAGCTTCTCATCCACCAATATTGCGAAGTCCTTCTCAAAGCTGCTCTTTATCCATTCCCCTCCCAGCCTGTATTTGTGCTTGGGTATGCCTTGACCCATGTGCAGGACCTTGCACTTGACCTTGTTGAATTTCATGAGGTTTGCATGGTCCCACCTCTCAAGCCTGTCAAGGCCCCTCTGGATGGCATCCCTTCCCTCCAGCGTGTCCACCACACCACACAGCTTGGTGTCATCAGCAAATCTGCTGAGGGTGCACTCAATCCCGCTGTCTTGGAGCCATTGGCCACAACTTTCTGAGTGTGGCCATCCAGCCAATTCCTTATCCAGCAAATGGTCCTTCTGTCAAATCTATGTCCCTCCAGCTTAGAGACAAGTATGTCATGTAGGACAGTGTCAAAGGCTTTGCACAAGTTCAGGTAGATGATGTCAGTTGCCCTTCCCTTATCCACCAGCGCTGTGGCTCTGTCGTAGAAGGCCACCAAATTAGTCAGGCACGATTTTCCCTTGGTAAAGCTGTGTTCGTTGTCACCGATCACCTGCTTGTTTTCCATGTGTCTTAGCATAGATTCCAGAAAGATTTGCACCATGATCTTGTCAGGCACAGAGGTGAGACTGACCGGCCTGTAGTTTCCTGGTTCTTAATTATTTCCCTTTTTAAAAATGGGGGTTATGTTTCCCCTTTTCCAGTCAGTGGGAACTTCACCAGAGTGCCATGACTTCTCACATCATGCTTCCAATACAAAAATGAGCGGAGCAGGCCTATAGGCTACATCTATGCCAGTAAATTAAACAGTCCCAAACATTTTTGAGAAGCAGCTTACAGCTCTCCAAACTCTAACTTAATAAAATGGCTCTTGTCAACCGGTGTTCTCTCACAGACTTCATGGGTGTCATTCAGAAGATGGACTTTCCAACAACGAGAGCTAGCAAGCAGCTTGGGGACAGTCAACCTGTTGTGGACTACAGCAGCACACTGAGTTTATTAGCATAGATATGGTCATAGTGTCCCTGTAACTAATAAACTTCTATATTGCCTCTTACTTTCATTCTCCTACTATGCTGAGTCTCTGACATTGCATTTTATCCTTCTGTGTTGACAAGAGACATGAAATACTGCTCTGAAATTCCATCTAGAATTAAGTATTGTATTTAGAAATTATGCTTGTTACAGTCTCATTTTTTTAGGTTTATTACAGGAAAGCAAGCCTTGTGAATAATCTGTTTAACACACCAGTTCTTCACAGCTGGAAGAGAAAGTTTTGCTGATACTACTTGGTATATATATGGGATCATAACTTTAGCAGCATTTCATGGTTTTTTTGTTCAGGATCCTCGGAATCTGAGACAGAGCTGAGGATTCACTAAAGAAGACAAAAAGGATTCTAACAAAGACAACAATCTGAACAACTTTTGCAGGTCTTGGAAACGGTGTGGCATGCCATCGATTAGGTATATTGAAGGCATCCCTAAGTAACTCCTGTTAAGGACTTGGTATTTTCCACCTCATGATTGCTATGTGGTTCACACAGTAATTGCAGTTATTTTTAGAACTCCAAGACCTTATGGGTAATTAGGGAAAAAAAAAAAAGGAAAAATCAAAACTTGTACTAGGAAAGTATAAAGCTCACTTAGTGGTTTATGTAAAATGTTTCACTCTGACACAACTCCTCACATATGATCTTAAGAGACAGGGTGTTTTTGCTTTGGGTGGCAAAACACATAGGCAGGCGTCCTGTTCACTCAGAAAGAAGATCATGGTTTGGTATAAATTATGGGTCAAACCCCTACTGTTCCAAGATGACGGTGATACCAAGACTACTGCCTCAAAAGAGAAAAAATACTCCATGTGTAGGTGTAGTAACAAATGGTGATTGGACTCCTAACATCTCCTGTAACACAGTTGCTGTAAAAATCACATTCCTTATTGCTCACTGAGTCTGCTTTCGTGTCTGGGCAGATGAAATTGTCCTTGGACAGAAGAAACAGTTGTCACATTTTCTAAGCAAGAAAAAGAAGGACAAAATTAGAAGGCTCATGTGGATAAACTTGCTTCATTACAGAGAAAATTCAGTGTCAATTCGTGTTACAAGTATATCGGAAGTGAGCTGATGAAAACTGTCTTCACCTAATCATTCAGCCCATGTTGGCTTTTCTGTAGTCCTCATATTCAACAGGATGCATTACCCAGAAACACCATCCATGAAAGGAAACTAGGAAAGCAATGTGATTCATAACATCCAGCACATAATGTATTTTGTCATTGCTCAGCTGATGTTCTGATATTCCAGGACTGCTTAGAAAGGTGACCTACTAATTACCACTAGCCTTTTCAAACACAGTTGTTGAAGATGTTGAAGGCTAGCTGTGTTCTTAAAAATGACTTAAGTGTCTAGAGTAATGACATAAAACTGTGATTCATTCATTTGAAAGAGCGTGATTTTGTACTAACTAGAATTGAGGCATTCAACTGCATTTATTCAGAAAGGTTTAAAAGAAGGTGGAGGGGGTGATTCATAAAAGATTTGCTTTGCCTTTCTAATTGAAAATTTCAATGCAGTTAATACTTTTCACTTCTCCTTGTCCACTCTAATCTTATTTATTGCGCCTCTGACACCTTCCATTATCCTTCCCCTGACTCGTTGTTTTAGATGAAGCAGTTCTACTGCTTTAACAGTGGAAATGATATTATTTCTGTGCTATCAGTGGCAACTTCCTGTGCCTTTATATATACAAATTAAAGAGTGAATTATCATTAATTATGCACTACATTTTTTCCTGGCAACAGTCTGAAAGTGACAAAACATTTGCTTTTGTCATAGTTCTATTAAGTGAACCCAAATGGAGCTGCTGAAATTTATGACACTTTACTGTGTTTTTAATTTGCAGCACAGGGTCAGGATCATGACAGTGATTTTATTTTATTTTGCACTTTATTTTCAGCTATCCTTGTAAGGATGTTAATTAAATTGTTTGAACTAAACTGTTTTTATCATTCCAACAACCTATATTTGTTGCATATTAAAGAGAAATTTCTTGTTAACATAACTTAATTTTCTAACGGTTCAGTTTAATAACAGAAAAAGCCTCTACAGTAGGAAAGACAACTGCTTTAACCAAAGTGATAATGATTCAGTTTCTCCTCAGAAAAGAAAATGAAATTCATAGAACATTCAGAGGATAGTTAGGGAAAATGGGCAAGTATACAGATTTTTTTGCATATGTGTATCAGTTCTGGACATGGAAAATACTTTTCCATTTATCAGGAACATGACTGAGGATTTTCCATCCCAAATGGCAGCTGTCATGGACCCTGTCCCTACTCTGGAAAAAACAGATTAAACCATAATAAACAACCAACAGGTACAAAGCTATGAAAGACATAGTTAAATTAGTGGCTTATCTCAAGGATATGACCAGAATAACCAGCAGAATCTGAGTGATGAGGTCTGGTCCTACACTTGACTGCACTCATGTAAAGCTTTGCTCCCTTAGATGAGAGTGCATTTCAGTGCCCCTCATGGTGGGAGACACAACACAGCCTGAAATGTAGAACCTGGAATATTGTGAATGAGGATTGGTAAAATTATCCACAGTGATATGGACAAAGGGAGGTGAAGTACAGACAGCGCTTCACCCCCCAGGCAGTCCGGAAGGGGGAGTCAGGATTTCCCATAGCATGCAGATTCCCCTGCTCCCTCTATACAAATATTTTTAGAAAGAGAGAAGTAAAACCAAGGGCATTTTTAATCTATTCCCCCTGTTCATTCTTAGGCTAGCACGAGTTTTGCAAAGAGGACTTAGTTGAGCTGACGAATGCTAGGTTAAGAGCTTGAATTATTTATACAGACATTATCTATTGTGTAGCTGTATTAATACACATATATATTTAATAAATGCAATTATTGATGTAATTATATACATATAGAATAAAATTAAAATATCAACATATTATTACGCATGTATTAATATAATTATGCAAACAATGAAAATGTTGATAACATTTTAGCCAATAGAAGTCTATAAAAATATCAGAAAGTCTCAGATTTTCTATATTTCTACATGACTGCATGTAAAACAGAATAGTAAATCTCATTCAGAAAAATCCCGAATTCTGACAGAAATTTAAATATTTTTTTCTGAGGAAAATATTTTCTGAGGAAAATATACTTGGTTGAAGGTTAAGTATATGGGTTATTTTTTTTGCTCAAAATGACAAAAAAGACTGCAAGCCCTTCTTTCTGACCTGTGACTGCTTACCAGCTCCAGTGGGTGTAATGCTTTAATCATAATTAGACGTACAAGAGGAGTTAATTAAGAACAAATTAAGAAAAGTACATAATATTAAAAAACAAGAAGGTGAAATAAGTAACACCAGAGATGTTTGTGTTCACGTGTGCTCAACAGGAATCAGAGATTACATAACCTCCCTAATATGTTCATGTTTTCCTTTTCTTTATGTGATACTTGTAAGTGTCAGAATAAAATATATTTTTAATTGTGTACTCAAAAATCAGTGAACAGCACTGGATTGTCTGACCTCTCACCTTGCACTCTTATTTCTGAACAATGACAGAATAAATGAAAATATTGCTGGCTGGTAAATACTAACAATCCTTAATAACCCTGACAGTTAGGGCTGCAGCTCCCATGCAGTAGTAGGAGCCATCCAGTATCTACAAGTGTGTTTAACAAATTCTTTACCCTCTCCATACTCCCTAGTATCTTAATTTCATATTTTCTATTGGTACTTTCAAGTTATTCTGTCATTTTAACTTTCAGCACTTGAGGCTAGAAATAGAATAATACATTAAAAAACTACACAAGGTTTTCATGAAATGGCCAGATGCTAGTCAATGCTCTTTGGCACTGAACACTCCTTTTTCCACTGAGCTACAAAATTCTACCTAGTTTCTGTTTATAGAAATGTAATGCACTTTTTTTTTTTCTTCCATGGCAATAGTAATTTTACTTTGATCTCATAGCAGCCAAACTATTAAATGTAAGCATGCTCATAAGCAAGGTACAAGGCAGGCACTGCCTATGATTTCTAGTAGAAGGTCATAACCCAGATTTTTTTTTAAATAACTATTACAATGAGGAACAGAGTATAACCACAAAAGGAATAGTTATAATTTATGCCTGACTTACTTCAGCAGAATATAGTTTATTTATAAACTGCTTATGGCAAACTCTGTATGCCCCTGTTCTATGCATGTGCTGAACTGTCTTCTGGTAAATTATTTAAATTACACCTAGCAGTAATTCCTGAGGACTTTCATACTTCATTTTCTCTATTAATGTAACAGGGAAAAGCTGCTTTGCAAGGATTGCTCTAAATTCCCAGAGTGTGAGTTCCAAACTCTGTATGTGTTGCATTATGCCTGTCAAAAAACTTGTCTTCTCCTGAAATTTATTACTGAAGTCTCTCCACTAGAACTACTCATTGAAGCCTTACGGAAAGCTCATACATGATTTAAGAAGCTAACAGCACTGAAAGAAATAGGTCAGGTAAAAAAACCCTGAATTTAAGCTACCTTCACTTATTACTTATGCAAGATTATGCATAATTTAGCACACTGCTGAATATGCAAGGGCAGAATAATTGTTTACCAAAATATTTACTCTGTGTTCGTACCTGTGTTTTAGTGAGATAAGGTGATTTCTCAGCCCTTGCTAATCACTTTAGAATTAGAAAAGGATTAAATAAGTTTTTGATTATGCTGATAACTGCATGACATTATATGTAAACAAAACTCGTGTTTAACAACCTTTTCCAAAGAGGATACCTCATACATTAGACATATCAAGTTGTTGGGTGTGGGAAGTTTAACCTTTTTAAGAGGACTTCTTCCCTTCTATATTGCCCATTTAACCCTTTGCAAACATAGGTATGAAGGAATATGACAATGAATGTAATGTCCCAGTCTTACCAGCAACAACCAAAAGCAAAAATCTCTCCTGATTTTGGGAAAAAACAGATGGGGTTTCAAGGAAATTTGGCGGGGGGACAGTTTTCAAAACTGAAACATACAGAAAAGTGTAGATCTTACACTACCTGTCACACAAGTGTTGACAATTCAAGTGTCAAAAGAGCACTTAAAAATAAACTTTTTAAAAATAATGCTACTTTTAACTTTATACATCAGAAAAAGGTATGTTCTTCAAAAATAATATACAGTATATGAATATGGATAATCATGACAAAAGTGATAGCTTATTAAATTCTCTACAGAACTTCCCTTCATGTGAAAGGAAGATAAGAAAGGATAGACACTTATGTGAAAATAATTATTTTATGGATAATATACATTGCAAATATAGTAGCTTTACAGTTTTAAAGTTGAGAAAACATTCTATTAATGTTGTTCACACATGCAGTCCTCCATAATTACTTTTCTAATATCATACATTATTATACATGCCATCTTTAAATTGAACCACAGATAGGATTCTCTCATCTACCAAACTCATGATACCTACCTAGATTACAGCTTTGAAAACTTACAGTTTTCTGTGGTCAGAAAGCAAAATGGTACAAGACTGAGCAAATAGTTGGAAAGAATGTCAATGAAAAGGATTTCCATTCAAGAAAGATCCCCCTGATAAGATATATTTTGTACTAATACAGAAAGATACATTGCTGGTCATAGGAGAACGAAATATTCGAATTCTAGAATCATAGAATGGTTTGGGTTGGAAGAGACCTTAAAAATCATGTATTTCCAACCCTGCTGCAACGAGCAGGCACCTCCCACTAGACCAGGTTGCTCAAAGCCTCATCCAGCCTGGCCTTGAACACCTCCAGGGATGGGGCATCCACAGCTTCCCTGGGCAACCTCTTCCCGTGCCTCACCACCCTCACAGTGAAAAATTTCTTCCTGATATCTAATCTGAATCTATCCCCTAGGGTAACTAGGTCCACTCTGTGTATTCCAGGCTACTTGTTTCTTCAGTGTAGGCATAGTTATATGTCAAAATTTACTTGAAAAGCTTCAGGCAAACCATAGGATTTATCAGTTTAAACAATCTTATTGTTACAATTGTTCCAAAAAGGAACAGGAGACCTTTGCTTAAATCTTTGCTTTTAATTCTACTTAAAAGCTTCAGAATGACTAATATGTCCTAAATACAAAGCTGAAAGAGAAGGCCCTTTCTGGATTAAATATCAGTAAAAATGCCTAAGCCAAATAAATATTATAACAAAAGCCAATAAATACATTCACCTCATGCCTGTCTGCACTCAGGAAGCCTATTCATGTAATGTCCCTTTAAATTCTTCAGAAATGAGACACACAAGTAGGATAACTTTCATTGCTGTATTACCAGTGTCCATATTTAAAATTAAAAACTGTGCAGTACTATCAAGGCAATTAGAAAAGTTCATTTTTCCTCTTTGGCTAGACAGAAGACTGCTTCCAAAATAGTGTCTCAAAGTCAGACCTGAGTAAGGCAAGAAATTTTGCAAGTTAGAGTTCGAACCAAATATGTATTTCGAGGTTGAAAGTCAGTAAAAGAAACTGAGCCTCAAAAGAACAAAAACATTGCTTTGAGCCATAGTAGATATAAACAGCCTAGTTGAGAGGCAAAATCCACCTTACCTGTTGAGAATACAGCAAGAATTCTCTCTTTCTTTCAAATGGTCTTATTTTTCTTATGTCTTAGCCTAAATTGTGATGGAAAAATTGTCTTCACCCTTAACTCTGAGATGACCAGCAAAGAATAAAAATCAAAAACCACGAATCATCTTACCTAAAAAATGCCAATGCAAATAACTTTGATTATTCATGCCAGACATAAGCGTCTAAAATGCTTTCATAGCTCATTCTCCTGTAGTCTTCCCAGACAGCTTTGCTCTGCTCTGTCATTCAGCTTTTCATTTTCCTGATGCACACAAAAACTGCCCGTAACATTTGGTTGGATCACAAGATGTCCCTGAGCTTTACAACTTAATTCAGCTTCAAAGTAACACTTGGACACACGTTGACTCTATGTTTTCTACCAGCTCTTGTAACAAAAATTCATAAATTCAAAGAGATCCTGAAGTGAACAACCATCTTTATCAGCAACGAAGCATTGGCATAATCCCAGTGCTTTTTCTGAGGACTGGTTGTTCAAGTACTGTTGGCAATCACACGGACGCCCCTCTAAGCAGTAGAGCTTAAGTTCTTGGTATTGTCTCAGTATGAGATCGAGCATCGTAAGTTAGCACTTGGACTTTATCATATATGAAACCTTCCAATGACTAGCAATTTTTGTACATTAAGAAGCTGTTTCTTCTTCCATCACCCTGTTGAGAGGCAGAGAAGTCTTCTTAGAGGCTTTCAAAGGGAGAGAAAATCAACTCAAAGTAGCTTGTCCTTAGGGCAGGAAAAATAAGATGAATAAAACCTGAAACGTTGTATAATAGGAATTCAGTTGGTGCAAAACTGCACTAGCACTTTCCCTCTCAGCTTGTGTCAGTTCTGGTCTGCTGGATGAAAAGTGGGAGAACATGATTTACAACAGCCTGAGAGAAAGACAGTGGTGGCACTTACTTTTCTTACAGTGCACTACTAGCAAAGAGGGCTTCCACTTGTCTCCCTCTCCCACCCCAATTGAAAAGGTGCGTTAAAGGCCTTTAAAATATCTTTTACTTTGTCCCCAGTTGCCTAGACCTTCAAGGCTGGAAGAACAAGAGCTGCCTTCCAGATATTGTTTGGTTGCAGGAGCAATCTCACTTTTCTGCTCCGCAGACAGAATTTTCCAGGGCAGTCAAAATAGAATCAAAAGAGTTCTGAAAAATTTAGGGGAAAAAAATGATGTATAAATCCTGTCTTACAGATGCACACTCTCTGGATGTACTTTTATGAGTTCATGAGAAAATTAAGTGCTTCTGCACGCACAACAGGGGCCCACGCCGTCCCTTGTTGACACCAGACAACAGTTTTTCTGGAAAGACGTATGCAGCCCTATTGCTATTTTAAAATTAATTTATATATATGAAAAAACAAGGGTTACCTGAACACAAATACAATAAATAAAAGGCTGGAATAATTATCACTGGCAGGCAGTAAGCAATGATATCCCCTCTTCCCTAAAACAGTGAGTACTTAATAAGATTGCAGCTTTCATAGTCATTGAAAAAAAGATCCTTTTCCAGTACTTATTTAGAGGGGGGAAAAGTAATGCTTGAAGACCATACTTTGCATGATGCCTATGCACTGTTCGGCTTTGCTTCATTATACTGTAAATCATAGAAATCACTATGGTTCCTCCTGATTGGGAGGATTGCCTGCTGTATAAAAGGACCCATAAATCAAAGCAGGGTATAACTGTTTTTCTGGATCAAATCCACTTAAAAAGGAGGGAAACAAATGCTTTGTTTAAAATGCTAGTAATTAAACATATTTGCCTTTCAATTCTTAAATAAGACAGAGTACGATCATTGTAAAATAGAACTTAATTTTGTCTTTTAAACAGTGATACATCCAAAATGCAATTGCCTTCTGGAGATGTCATGGTAGATTACTGCTAACCCTATGGTGTTAAAGAGGGACATGTTATCTTCCACATCATACTGATGTCTGAATTACCAAATCAGATTATCAGTAGTGGTTCCATCAGCTTTTCACACCTGGATCACTAGTTCAATCCAGATCAGAGGCTATTCAGTGACCTGGCTTAAATACACAAGAGGTCTAGAGCATAGTTAAAGTACATTGATGGCATAGTATATGTGTGAACTTTTCTTCTTCCATGCCACTACAGTCTTCAGTTCATCTGATTGAGCTTATTTCCTTCTTACAAAGCCAATTCTGTCACTGTATTAACCTATACATCTGTATTGATTATAATGGAAAGAGAAACAGAAGACAAGGAGAAAGGATGGGAGAAAGAGGGCTTTATGTTCACGGTTAATTTGCATTTGCTGTGATTGTTTTCTTATTTTTTGTAGATATAATATTACTCTTTAGATAATATAAATCTTATGCTTAAGGAAGTGATTTTTGTAACACCAGCTTCAGAGAAAATATGGACAAATCACAGCAAATTCAGATATAGTCATGGATTTCACGAAAACAAGTGACTTTCATAATTTTTGTTCCTCATGAAAAATTCATATGCAAGTCATATTAATTCTGCTTCATCCACCTTTTGCTTCCATATATTTAGCATATTTATGTATTGATGGTAGTCCTATATATTGATTTTCTGAGTTCTTGTAAGGCAAAAGACTACTGAAATTAACAAATACAAAACTTCTTTTTCAATTCCTGGAGATAGTAAAAACATCTTCCATTATCTTTTTCTCACACTTATTCACAAAAGTTCATACTCTTTTAACAAGCGAGTCTTGTTAACTTCTGAGATTATTGTGTAACAGCTCATCACAGTCAGTGGGGTTTATTTCTGGTGACTTAAACATATTATACCAAAAAAAACCAGGAAGATCTTGTTAACATTTCCTGATATAAATAAATGGTTAAGAAGGAAGATAAAATACTAGAAATATATTACAATATGCATCACATTTCTACATAGCTAATATACTTAGGATGGAATTTATACACTTCTATGGTATTTCATAAATATGTGCATAACTGTCTAGGTTTCTTTTTTCTTACTTGATGATTTCATTTATAAAATAAGATGTTCATACACTCTAGATCCTCAAATTTTTATAACATTAGTTATACAATATAGTACAATAGTACCTGTGTCACTTCTATGCTGAGAATTTAGATCAGTATATTTGCAAATTAGCTAGATAAAAATGAACGGTGATTTTCAAGACAATGCTTAGCATTCTTATGCTCCCTACCTGTTCTTTCACTCATCTACCCACCATGTATAAAGACAAAAACGTTTCAGAAAGAGAGTGCATGATCTGGAGAAGTGGGAATGAAGGTTATTTACTACAGCATATTTACTGAAGTCAGATGTATTTGTTATTTTGGTGGAGCCTCAGAGGAAACAAAATTAGCTGATAAATGAGTGCTCCTTCTCTACCTTTACTTTTGTTACTGGTTTCTCAGAGAAGAGTTTCATAATTTGTTAAGAAGACCTCAACATGTTTCACTCCTCCTAGATATGAGCATCAGGTTTCTGATTGGCTTACTGTTACACACACTGTTAGTCCCCAACATATATTTCTACCAGCATTTTTTTTAAATATGTGCCTGATTTTCAGTATACTGCACTCATTATAGTGGAGAGTGTTTAACAAAACATAATAACCTTCTCAAAGCTTCTTGGACCTTCTGAAACTTACAGTGCAATATATAGTAAATATACCCGCTGTACCACAAATAACGTGACTTCTTCTTTATATGATTGTCTTACAACTTAATTTTAAAGAATACAGATATATTTCCCTTTTAATTACTTTTGTTTAGAAAGATGTGGCACCCTCCACTAGCCCAGGTTGCTCAAAGCCTCATCCAGCCTGGCCTTGAACAGTACCAGTGAAGGGGTACCCACAGCTTCTCTGGGTAATCTGTTCCAGTGTCTAACCATCCTCATCATAAAACATTTTGTACTTACATCCAACCTAAATCTACTCTTTCAGTTTAAAACCATTACTATTTGTCCTGACACTAGGTAGTGGGCTAACATTAAATTTAAAAATTTATTTTGCATTGTGTAGCCAAGACAATTTTTGCTTTTCAAAAATAAGATGCTGAAAGTAAAACCTAGCTATCTAGATGCATTACTTTTACACAGTGTCAATTAAAGCATGTAGGCTGTTTTAGGTATTTGGAATTTAAACCAAGAAAAGATAATTTAGATCATCTGAAGTAGAAACCGGAAGAATTTTACAAGGTTTTATGTAGGAAAAAAATAATGCTTATTCCTCCTGACTTGCTAAAATAGGATTCTAAAGAACAGATTTTCACCCAGAACATACCTAATTTGCTCTCTGGAAAAAAAAAATACTGGGAAAACGTGATTTCAGAACACCATGCCTACTGAAAAAACATACGAGAGTGCTCACTGCTCCATAAAAGGTTGGTTAATGGTAGTATCATGCACAAGATGCACAGTCAGAAAAGAGTTATGATTATTGCTCCCACATCCTTGAACAAAAATCCCTGCTACTTGCAAGAAATGTTGCATTACAAACTTGCAAAAGATACAAAGCATACAGCTGGGCAATTTGCAGTCCTCCCTTTATTTTTGAAAGGGGACACATCCAGCATGATCTAACTCCCAAGAGAGTAGGGGAACTCATAATCAGACACATCAGTGGCTATATTTCTTAGCCTCTTTTATTGGGCCTCTTGCTTTCTTATGTGCCCTGTATATGTGTTTCTGTTCCCTTCTTGCACGGGTAAGGAAGGAGGGGACTGAGTTCACTTTCTCTTTCCAAGTGCCATTGATCATCAAAAACCCAGAGACCACCTTGTCCAGTAGCGATGGGCAAACTAAAAACACCCTAAACTTCTGCAGCTTTAAATCTGACCTTGGGGTCTGTACTAAAATAAATATAAAACAGAACTCAGAACTACAGGAATGATTAGACAACCATGTCCACAGCAATGAGATCGGTATGGCCAAAAATTCTCAAGGTCTGAATAAAGCAGATGTCAATCTGATTTCAAGATTCTGGAAGTGTGTAAAATGTGGAACTGTGAAAATCTTTTTGCATGTATACAGTCCAGAAATAATGCACAGGTATTTCTTATTCCATGCATAAGAGTCTTTTATGCACAGTGCAATAATATCTTTAATTCGAAGACCAAGATTTGTCTGAATGTCCTTAATAGAGGAAATAGATAGTAATGGTAAAGCTATATAATGAATGAAGTAATTGTGAATAAGGTAAATGTAATAAAAAAAACATATCTGTGTTTGGCTTGTTATCTTTGTTCCTAATCGAGAGTATAAATGAGCCGTTCTCAAATTATTTATGGTATGGCCAAAAACTTACAATTTTGCACGAACTGTAATTAAGGACTTTATACAGCTGCACGTGGAGCTGGCCTGCAGTATACAGACAATATAAACCAACCCAGCCCTTCAGCCTCTCAGCTGGAGGCCAGGTGGATTAGCATTAAGGGTCTCCAATGACCTTGAATGCCTGCATTCATGGAACCGGACTGAGGCCTCAATGCCTACCTCTGAGGTGGTGAGTGTATATCGCTATCCCCCTCTTCCCTTTTTAAGATAATAAAAGAGAACTTAAATGGAATTAACCCTGTGGCTGAATTTTAGTCAGTTTACACTGTCAGGCTGACGAATATCTTATATATCTTATATATATCTTATAATGTCTTATATCCCTTGTCAAATTCCCTTGTCACACATTACATCAGACAAAATAAGAGCCTGGATTTTTTTCCAAGTGAAAAAAAAAAAAAAAGTAGAAGCTTAGGGAACAGGGAAGCTAGAGTCTGGGGAGAGATCAATTTTAGTATATAAAACCATGTATCCCTGTATATAATGTACCCTGAAATGTGTAAAGTAAAATCCATTTTAACCCAAATGCTGTCTACATTAGCCCACATCTTCATGGTTAACTTAGTCTTTAATGTCATTATTTACATGATGTTCGTGCAATGTGATTATTAGCGTGAAGCTATTTAGACAGAATTAGGACTACTTGCTGAAACGTCCAGAGAAGTTGTCCAGTTACACTGGGTACTAGCTGGACTAATATTTTGTGCCATCATTTGTGGACACATATAAAATATGTCCTCTATTAAAACAGATGCCAGTGACTGCAATTTAATGCTACTCAAGTATAACTAATTAAATAGTTTAATTAGCTAATAAGGCTTATATTGAAATGAGCAGTGCTTAATGACATGGACAAAAATGCTGAATGCTCTGCATTGCATTACATAAGACAAGGCTTGAAAACAAGTTCCACTTTCCTTCTAAAAGTTGTTACATAAACAGAAGGTTTTCTATTTTGTCTTTTCTATAACCATATTTGCTTTGTTAATTACTCTGTACACATAATGGCTGTACACATGATGAACAGGTAAGATCAGATTACCTTGGCTGTAGCACAGATGAACGCGCTGGTGTTCATACTCTGTTTGAAAGGAGTGAATGCAAAAAGGTGGAGAGTCATCATGAGGTCTACCAGAGCAGTGTCACTTTTTGTGGGCAAATAAAGGAGAAATTTTGCTTCTAACACTTAAAGTAAGTTTATCTTTCCTGATATTTAAGCAAAAAACTCTGCTACCTCTGTTTTTAGACTCTGGAAAGTTATTATAAGTGTAAATAGAGTTCATTGTTTCCATGTGCACAGCTGCCAGACCATCGCCTCTACCTGATGAGGAGGTGTACCTTGACTTTTTTCCACCCATCTTCGCCATGCAAGCTTACAGGGGAACTCTCTTAGCTGTGAGAATCCTGATAAAACAATACATCCTCTGTCTGCTGAAATCAGTAGCTAGACCCCTCTGGATTTCAGTTAAAATAGCATTTGGGCCTAAACACTGTGATATTTTGTCCTGCCCTTTTTATGAAGGAGGTTGGAAATTCCTACAACACTTCAGGCCAGGGAGCTTTCCGTAACATCCGAAAGTTGCTGCACATACTGGACGTGAAAAATGGTTAGGAAAACTATATTAAAATACAAAATAAGGTTCTAAACAAGGGTATTTACAAGGGGATACTTCTCCTGAGAACACAGGTCTCTATACTTTCTGAAGGCACAAGCCCATCAGCAAAAGGCTTTGGATCCTCAGGCAGAAAGTTTATTCACAGCCAGAGCTAGTCAAATATTGGCTGTACCAAACCCACTGTGTCTGAATGACACAGTCTTTAAGTCACTGTTCTCACTCCATATGCTGTCTATAGTCCCTCTGCCTGAGCTTGCAGAGTCCAGATGCCTTTGGTGCCCTAAGAACAGTTGTGGACTTCATCATCACTACACATACAGACCAGAGAACATGTGTCAGATTATACCATCCCAGGGATGTGTCATTTTCAGCTGTTTGTTAAAAAGTAACTAAAACACATTCTGAGACAGTATTTTTCTCTTGGTTTTTTTTTTCATTATCACAATCAGTGGCCAGATTCATATTCCAGGAATTCTGGAAAAATTAATCTGAGAACTGTACTGATTCATGCAATTTGAGGGATGTATTTAATTGTCATTCTTTCGCTGTGCAGATGAAATCTACAAAAATGTACATAATAGACAACATAAATATTTTTTAAATATTGGCTAATCAGAATGATTTGTGTCAGGCATCCAATTCACAACTTGCAATTAATATCTTGTTTATCAATTCATGCTAAAATAAACACTAATTATGGCACATGTTTGCTTCATAAATGCTCTGGTTTAGGAATGCTTTGTGTAACCTGACTGGTTTTTATTTTGCAGATCAATTGCACAACTGCTTGGTCCCATAAAGAAGGAAAAGCTATGCCACACATGGTGGCTAAACAGCATATGAATTAAACTCCATATAAGCAAATTTCTTTGTAAGTAATTTATATTGTATGGTAAACTTGTATCCAACTAGAACAGCAAATTAAAACATTAATCACATCTGTAAAATTTAAGGCCTTGTGCATACAGAAAAAATATTAGGGAAATACATTTTCCTGTATTGCTGAAATAAATATTCCACATATGGAAGCCAGTCTAATCCTTCTCATTATAGTGTGGATGAAGATGAACATTAAGCCCATATAACATTTCTTTCAGAATTAGTCGATAGCTCATTTTAGTAGGTAGCACATATTTCCAAACCTGAAATGCCCACATTCAATCAGATTTGCAGTCTCTTTCCCTTTGCTGCTGAAGCTTTTCATCACTGTTAGGTAACCACTGTGATTATTCTGTATCACATACTGATGAGAAGGCAGAACAACCTCTCTCCCCAGTGCTGAGCAGGTTGTAAACTGTGGCAAACTAACTTGCTCTGAAATTATCAAGTGTTCCAGCACTCCTTAGCATTACTAACATAGGCAAGCTGCCAGCCCCCTCTCCAACATCCAAATCGTCTTCCTCTCTTAGACACATTTTTATCCATCTGCTTCACAAAGCAGCCCACATGCTCTGACTTACTCTCGTATTTGAGTACAACGTGAGTTTGCTTTAGATCCAAGCTTTTCTGTGCTATTTCATCAAACGTGGTACTCTCCGTGGATGGTTACCTAATTACCATTAGAGCATGGAATTTAAGCCCAGTAAGTAACACTGGCTTTATCACCTTATTACTTAATACCTTAATATCATGTTACTGTTCTCATCCATGACTGAAACGAGCCTGAACACCCGCCCTCATCTCTTAACCATATGGGGATCCAAAACATAAAAAGATGCACTCCCTTGCACACGAAGGGGAGGTGTAGCACACCTTGGTGACAGTCAGGAAGGAGAGATCAAAGAACCGTTCCTCTGGTCCCTCCTGCTTACCAACTCCACCTCAAATAAAAAGAGGCAGAGCCCAGGCTGGGTAGGAGAAAGATACAGCTAAGCTCAGGTCCTTGGGCAATTCATTTCTGAAGGAGAACTTGGTACCCCTCTGACAGTACCTGAAGTTTCTCTGCTGGTCCTATGACTTATCGTAATTCACTCACCAATAAGAAGCTGTTACAGACAGTTGCAGCTATATTATGGGTTTCCCTGCAGGCTGACCCACCTTTTGTTTCCTCCATGAAAAATTATATTTGTCTGACTTTAGTTTGGCTTCTAATCAACCTGTGTGCTTCATTCTTAGCCAAATTTGCCAATTCTTTTATTCAGTGATTGCTTTCACTCCCAAGGTGCTCTGAGCTTTGTTACTGTATGCAATGATCAGTCCATGGAGTTCAAGAAAAAATCAAGAAAATTATATGAGTAACATGCCCTTGCTTGCCTGAGAGCTGGGAAGAGATATCGTGTAAGTAATATTTGGAGATATCATTCAAGCAAATAAACATTTCCAATTTATTTTGTCCCACTGCTGTGTTTAAGTGTTTTCTTCAAAAGAAATCTAAAATAACTTATGCTGAAGTGATCATTGGTTATTAACTTTAGAGAGAGTCACAAGAGAAAATTCTTCTGCTCTCAAAAATGCAAGCTGATAACTCAGTATGGATTTATTTACACAGTTCTGCCCATACATGTGGATTGCCATGTGTTATTTTGATAGTCGGATGTGCATACAGTATTACAAAAACATGAAAGGTTATATTTTTGAAGTTACCGTGTTTTTTTCAAAGGACCGTATTTTTAAAGAGACATCTAAGGCAGGATGCATTTTTAAAGCAGTATCAGGAGAGAGATACCTAGAGCGGGACTGTCAAAAACATGCTAAACTCCCAATTCCAATTAAAATTAACAGATATTAGCTCCCTAAAGACTACAGAAAATTTGCTAGGTACCTCTCTCACCATCAGAAACTTAGAGATTTATGAGCCTCTTGCAAGGAGTCTAATCCTTTAGGAATTTTTTTTTTTGCCCTTTTTTTTTCCCCCCACAGAGCAACGTAAAGTAGACTCCACCATGCTATCTGGGGTGGAATGCCAAATTGCAGACCTGGAGTCCAGCTCTGAAATCAAAGATCAACAAGTATAAAACATTTAACATATGAGGATTCATGAAACACACTATAAGGACCATAAACAATCCATTTGACCAACTCAAAACTAGTCCAGCTGGGATCAGCTTGTCTCACTGCTTTGCCCTCAGCAGTGATGCTATTAACAGTTTTGTGTCTTGGGTGAAGAACCCAATATATGAATGCCGTCTTTTCCTGACAGTGGCTTTCAGGTATGATCTGCGGAGGCAAGTGTTTCTGCCTGAGGAGCCTCTTGTTGACTTCATTTCTGAACCACTGGCCCAGTGAGATCCAGCTGCGGACAATAATTCCTACACATATTCCTGTACCACCAAGATTTCAAGAAGAATGCTTGTATGGAAGAGCTGTACATTTTGCAAGACTGTGAAGGACCAGGATTGGGCTTACTACAGTTTTGTTGTGTTGTAACACATAAATACTGATAACATTCTATTAAAAAGCTGTGTTTAATAAAGAAAATATGAAATTAATTACCTTTCTTCCTTTTATCTCATGTACCCCTACATCCATTCACCCTGACACTTTGCTGGCAGTATACACACAATGACATGCACACAGATAGGACTGTTGCTTCTTCTTTAAATCCAGCAATAATCTGTGAACCAAACAGTGATGGGAAGGTAACCACCAACCCTCTTATGATGAATCTGATTGACTAACCCCTCATTTCAGTGTTTTGCCACAACTGTATCTCACTCTCTGTATAGTGTTGTATCTATTTGTTAGTGACATAGGAAAGCAGAAAGTGAAATCACCGCCAGAGCAGGATACACCCTCCAAGACACCAAGCTGGAAGGGTGCACAGGGTGCCTTGGCAGCTTTGAGAGATCGTGTCATTGCCTAGTGCAATTGAAGGTGAACATATTTCTAAATTGTTTTCTTCCACGCCTGAAATTTGTGATTTTCAGAGATTTGCACTCACATACTATTTTTGTCCCCAGTTGTCTGAGCATGAAATCACAAACTTTTTAACTGGCATTTACACCCTCAGTGGTAAACATTTAAGTTGCTCCCCTGAGCAGTTGTGCACTTGCTCAATTTTACTGTTGCAGTAATTCCAACAGTAATCCAGTCACCCTAGTGTAATCAAGCCTCTGCAACAGTGTTGGTGAAACTGAATAGCCCTTTCTGAAAGTCATCGTGAAAGAAGCAACTTCCAGTGCACCTCTGTCCCCACTGTATTTTCAACCCACAGGTTTGAGGCTGGTGGATTGTGTGGCACCTTGTGGATCCCAGTTATAACAAGATAAATTTTCATTAGTTACCTTTATTAGTTTTAGCTATCAGATTTGGATTTGTTTTATGTTTTTTGTTTCATTATGAGAGTTCTTTAATTTTCAGTCTAAGATGTTTTTGAACCTGGGTCTAACATTCACCTTTTAAAAAGAGTTTTCCACAAAATTGCAGCACCATAATGCTGTGTACATTGACCCCTATCACTGTTGAGCAATGAAGGTATCCCCTGCCTTCTAGGTGACTATGTGGTTAATAGACACAAATATCTCTGTACCAGTAATTAGAATAAAACAGTAAAATAAAATAAATTAATAGGAGCAAAAGTAAAATATTGCCTTGAATTTCAAGACAGGGGACAGAGCTACTGTCAATTAAGATCACCATTTTTGATGAAGGCCATATTCCCTTTGTTTGAGGATCCCTACAAATAACTGTTTCCACACCAAAATGTATCATATTCTATCCTAAAAGATGGACAACTGTCTTCTCAGTGGATTTCCATGACAAAATTTGTGCTAGGAATTTGGTTTAGAATTCAATAATAAAACCCCAAAAGTATGCCTCCTTCCTGTTTCAAAAGAACTTGTATTTTGTGCTGACAGTACAGAGTTAAAAACCCCCACTTTTCTGAAATCTTTGTTCATTTGGATAGCCCAGAATATTTGATGTCATCACTGAGGCTTCTCCTAATATGTATACATTATTACTCGCATTCTGTGATACATATACAAACCACAAAAGACAAACCTCTTTTCTTTATGACCAGCAATATATGTCCTACTTAACTGCCTTTGTCATGCCCCACCCCCCCCCAAAAAAAATAGTAAGGTTTTAAAGAAGTTTTCACTGTGTCAGTGCTGAGGTGACTGCTATTTTTGTATGGAATGAGCATTAATTATCTTTTGATGATGCAAACATTAACGGGAAGGATTGATAAAATCAGTAAGTTTAACGAGGTTAAATTCCTTTGCAAAATGCTCATATTCATAAACTGGATACACAACTTTGGAAACAGTGCATGAATACTATCTTATTTAAATGTCTGTATTAAGCACAACCACTCTCTGCTAAAAATGGGGAAAAAACAAACAAGTCATATTCATCAAAGTAATTGTGTAGGTACTTTCAGTACCAAAATGCCTAGAATGAAAGATTGAACTGCTAACGGCAGCAGTGACAGCCATGAATCATGGTAGGCTACTTCGGGGCCTTTACCACCATAAAACAAAAGATGTAGATGAAAAATGCTGCAATTAAGTGATTTGATTTCTGCCCCCTTTTTCCTACTGCATTCGTGCATGGCTGCACAGCAAAGATTGATGGGAAAAATTACTCTACGTGATCTCTGACAGAGCCTTGGAACAATTCTATAAGGGGGAAACATACAAATCAAACCAGCTTTCTTGTATTCAAACAAAATAATACATATAAAGCAAATACTTTACTCTATATCCAAAGCACCAACATTTGCATGCACACATAAATTTTTGAGAAATGCTCTGCTATCAAAACCAAACTCATGGATTTTCCAGCTAGTTGGGTAATACTGATATTTGTTTAAATAAATATTCAATCAGTACTACTGAGTGGCATCCTAAATATGTTTGTGCAGTGAGAAGAACAAATTGCACATACAAATTTATGGAGGTAAAATGTTCTTATCTTTTATATCGATATGTTATTAATAAAATACTCTCAGAATAAGATAATAAGAAAATCTTCCTGCATATTAGACTCCACTATCATTACCATCATTTAAATGGACATTTTCAATGGGCATTTATAAGTGAGTTCAGAGCAAATGTATAAAGGATTTATATCTGTGGTACTTGTGTGGAGGGAAAACATTATAATATGGCTGACATATACTTTAAAATATGCTAAATGTGCAAAAGGCATTGGATAAAATAAACAAGGAATGTTAATGCAAATGTGAGGTGACTGGTTCTACTGTAGCCTACTCTACAGATATTATGTGAGATTTATTTCCTGATGAGAGAGTAAAGACCACACATATCCAGCCCACTGTAAAATATGTGCAGTTGATTTTGCTCAAATAAACACAATGGAATCAGCTCACCGAAAAAAGCCGTGTAGAGATTTGACTCCATTAAGCACAGTAAAGCAGACTGAACAGACCGACTAGGGCATTGGTAATTAAAGTTAGGTCTTTTTGCCAAAGACCTGACGCTACATTATGCTTAAAAGAAATCCTGCTGCAGCCCTCTTTCCAATGTCAGTGAATGTTTTTCATTTTGATATGCATTTTTTCTGCATGTTGAAAACTTCTTATTTCCCAGAGATTCTGTTTATCTGCAGTGTATAAGATCATATATTTTGTTTCTCCATGTAGCTGACTTATTCAAGTTTAAATTTTTTTTCTTTTTCTGATAAGCAGGTACAAGCCTCATGAGGCTGAGACTTCATATACATAAGCCTCTCCACCCTCAGTAGCTTTCTGCCTGATTTATGGGGGCCTACAAACCATCCTCCATGACCAGAGAAGCAACTTTTTCATTTTCAAAGTTAATCCAGTTCTAGGATGAATTAACTGCTGCATAACACCCTGACAGCTAGATTGTGCTTTTATCCAGCTAGCTAGCATTCCCTATAACTTCTTATCCTGTAAAATAAACATTAAGAGCTTTGGCCTCCCGATTGCTTACTATTGATCACTTTTATAACCTAGGACACCTTATCTCCTTCCAGCTTTTTACAGTATCATTAACTGTAAAAGGAGAGTGAGTTTCTTCTGCCAGCCTATTTTTGTATAGGGACTTAGCACATTCAGAAAAAAAGCTGATAGCAGTTTTGTGGTGAGTTATGCAGCCAGTATGGCTCATTAGGTCTACCCTGGCAATAAGGGAAGTAAAAATAGCCTTTTGGGACAGCAGGCAGAACTGTGATCTAGCAAGACCTTTGAGAAAAGGCCAGGTGCATTTGGACGAGAGGATTGTATTCAAAGATGCACCTGTTTGCTTTTATCTTTTGGGCCAGTATTCAAACGAAACCTTAGGAATCTCTTAGGCTGAAAATGCTTGGAGGTAGGAGCAAGAGTTTTTAGACTTTTTTTTTTTAGACTTTCCTGCTTTATGAATATTAAATAGCTTATACTTAATGCGATATTTGTGATTAAGCATAGGATATTCTGCATCAAGTTATTTTAATTTAGCAATTTGGAAAAGCAGAAAGAGTGGCTGGCTTAAGCTCATGACCCTGCAGTTTTCTCTGCTCCTGGACCAGTAGGCAGCAGGTAGCAGCCCTCCTTGCCCAGTTGTCCCACCCAAAAGGGGAAGGGATAAGAAACAGAAAGAGAAAAGAGGAAAATGTGTTTTCCCCTCAATATTTTACAACACAGAAATGATGTGCTCTATTCAGCAACCCAAGAAAATCTTCAAGGATCAAGCTGGCATCATCCACCTCTATGTATTCCTCTGGGGAAAGGAGATATGAACCTACTTGAGGGGCCTAGGAGACATTCCTCAGGAGTCAGACATTTTTGGTGGTGACTGTTGTGGCTGTGTGCTAGTTTTGGGGAGCACATTTCCTCCTGCAAACACAGGCTAGGGACCCTCTTGTAAGGAGCAGTAGGATGTGGGATGTACACCAGCAAACCCCAAAGCACTACAATAGATCATTTGCTCACAGTAGATTTTCCAAGCACAGTTACTTGTCTGAAGCTTTAAAGTGCGTAACAATGTACTGTAACAACAAAACGCAGAATTTTTACACGTGTTAAATCCACAGTACGTTGTTTAGCTTCATGTGGTCTTGCAGTGCTATGTTGTTTTACTGTTTTGTCGTTGTGCTGTTATGCATCTCGTACTGCTCATCTTATATTGTATGTTTTATTTCTTACTTGAACCTTGCACAACACAAAGATGAGGGCTTCCACTTGTGTTTATACAATTAATAAGTAATAGTAATAAGAATCCAAGTTGCTCTCAATCTGTCAGTCAAGAAACGTAGTTTTGCAAGACATGCTAGTAAGTAAATTTTCCTTAGAATGAGATAGAGATTAAGAAACTCAAATCTAGGTATTTGCCTGTAGGTTTTTGCAAGTGTAGGTATGTGAGTTCCCATTATACACTCAATAGAGATCTGGTAAATTCATTTGACAGAACTACAGCATTTGAAGTTCTTCCAGACGCTGTAATCTGAAATATATTGTCATCTGGTTTCATTACAATTTGAATGTGTGCACTGATGTGCACTGCTTCAAAACTAAAAAAAAAAAAAAAAAAAAAAAAAAAAAAAA
>WKFP01014230.1:0-11771 GCA_011057875.1 Pterocles orientalis
GTCGAATCCTGGGCTGGTCACTGGGGCTGTGCTCCCTCCCAGCTCCTCCTGCCCCTGCAGACACGGGCACAGCAGAGAAGCTGGAAAGTCCTTGAGTGTCCTGGCAGCAGCTCTGCCCGTCAGTGTGTGATCAGCTTCTCCTCAGCACAAACCCAAACACAGCCTCACACCAGCTGCTGGGAAGAACCTTCACTCTGTCCCAGCCCAAACCAGGACAGACTGCTGGTTTTTTAAATGCCCTACAAGGTGTACATTCTTCCCTTATGAAATAGGGGCACTGAGTCACATCAGACCCATTGCTTCTGGTCATTAGGGTGGTGGCTTCTCCATCCCCTTACAGGTTGTGTCGCTTGCTGTTAGTCTTAGAGATGAGCCGCTGAAGCCAAAAAGAAGCGTATCCACAGCTCAGCTAAAATTGAAATAATGTTTCCAGCCCAATCATATAGAAAGTGTATTTTTTTGTGTTTAAAAAAAAAAAAGGAGCTGCATCATAACGCTTAAAAGTGCTTAAGAGTACAATAAAAAGATGTCTTGTGTCATGAAGGCTTGCAGAGATTTACCCAGGAAAGTGTTTTCTATTTTAATAAAATATATTGCTGGCTGTTTGCTGCGTTCCGAAAGGAAGGAAACAATAAAAAAAGATGATTATTCAATAGACACTTGACAGCATTTTGCTAGTGCTGTTATAAAAAAAAAAATCAAATTCTTTCTTAGGCTGGTTCCGTACTGCTGCTAGTTTAATTTTAAAATGATTCCCACAAATCCTGCGGAGTCCTGTCATGCCCCGTACAAGCGATGACAAACAACTAGGATGTCACAGCTTAAAAAAAGTGGAAAAAAAACCTGCTTTATGGAGACTTGAGCAGATGCATTTTCCCACACAGAGGAGTCAGCCTGAGACTGTGCGGTGGAGCTTTACTTGTTAAGCTGTACTAATGTGAATATTTACAATTGTCTCTCTGTACCCTTGAGCCTGGTAAACCACCAGGAGGTTCTTTTTCCATATTCATTGATATCTCTTTGTATTGGGTAAAACCTCTCAAATCCATTTTTTTTTTCATCTTTGTGTTGGAACAATATGATAATAATATTTTTCTGTTTATTAAATTAGCAACTACTCCGTGAGATGCAACAGATGGCCAGTCGCCCCTTCGCCTCCATCAACGTTGCCTTAGAAACAGATGAAGAGCCGCCAGATCTCATTGGGGGAAGCATAAAGGTGAGAGCTGGTGCTTTAGGATGGTCCTTACCACCATTAATCACGGATCCCAAATCCTCTCTCTCTTCTATACCTCTAAGAAACCATAAATCCCTGAGAGCCAACAGATATTGTTTTCATTTGCTTTTATCCCTTCAGGTATGGGTTTACAGCTTGGGGGCTGGTTTAGATAAAAGCTCCAGGGTTTGGAGGGGATGAGATTTTGGGGTTTGCCTTGTTAGTTTTTATGCCTTGTAACGGAGAAGAATTCGGCTTTACGCAGTAGAACGTTTGGCTAGAAATAGCTGTAGGTGCTGCACATAGAAACCGTTTTTCTGCAATCTCTCGAAGCAAACAGGAATATAATGCTGTCTATGAACTGCAATAATGTTAACGTGTTTCTGATTATAAAAATATGTTTAAATACATCTTGTGATGCAGAAATAGGAGTATGGAGAAATCATTGTCTTACAGGCTGGCAATTTCTTAAACGCAACATGTTTTCTCTTTAGGGAAAGCATACTTGAAAGGAGACTAATGAATTAAAAGGTTTTTTTGATGTGATACTTTGATTAACAGAGTTGGATACAAAAAGAAAATATTAAGAACCCGAAAACACTGATTACTTTGCTTTCCTGTCTAAGGTAGCTGTTTTATTTTACTTAGACTTGAGGTTTTTGGAAGTCTTCCTCATTAGTCCAGGCACTAAGTTTCTCACTTTCTATTACTGTGACAAGAAAGCAAGTTAACGCTTTTTCTATAAAAATATGTGTATTTTCATTATCGTAAAGCACATGAAAACAATCTGATTCCAGAACTCTGGTTGGGTGAGTAATAATATTTAAGTCTTGGCTTCAGAGTTAGGAAATGCCACAATTAAGGTTGCTGGTATAGGCTTAGCTTCCTTGTTTATGCGTAGGTATAGTCTGTCAGGTGTAATTCTTTTTTTACCCGATTCGTGTCCTGCAGCATCTTCTGGGTGGACACAGCATAGAAGCAGCTTTCCAATTTATTGTCTTCGTTTCTTTGTTAATTAGTTTATTTACTGTGTTCCGTCCAAACCTTTAGTCTCCTGTGATTACCCCACGTTTGAGTGCTTCATGAATGAACGATCATTACCTCTCTCTGAAGTGCCACTTTTGCAGAGATGAACCTCGCGACGTAGTGAAAATAAAGTCAAATTTCCAAAGGCACTCAGTAATTTGGGGTAATTGAGTGACTGGGCAGCTAAGCTGACCTCTCTCTGGGACTTCTCCTTGGATGCTCTGAGTAGTTCTACTCCCCGTTGACTTTCGTTTGACTCTAGATCATTCCGTTTTTCTGAGTTTTTACAATTTTAGTACTCGTGTTATGAGGATGGTAGACATTAGAAGTCATTAGCCGCTAATAGCTCACCAAGACTTTGAAATACCGCCTTGTAAAATTGGATTGTCATTCAACAAATTAGAATGAGGGTTTTTTTTCATTGCTTCATCGAACAAGCCGTGGGATGCGTACGGATGTTCCCATCGCGCCGGGGGTGGATTTGTGAGCCTGTAGCCTGGCTGCTGATGGGTTTTGTGCTGCAATCTGTCTGTTGGGGGGCACTTCCCATCCTCTCTTCCCGTTTTCTGGAAATACGCTAACCAAAACCGTCCAAATGGTGAACTCTTCTTCTCTTTTGAAGTTCTTCCATGAACAGCATCACAGGCAGGATTGGAGCTTTGTCTCCCTCTCAGCTGAGCCTCCTTGCTTTCCCACGTCTGCCATCATCTTCCATATCTCGCTTGTCTGACCTCCTTGGGTTACTCAAGATGGGATGGAGAAGTCGGTTTTAAGCGTAATAAGAATGTGGCCAGATGTCCTTTTTCCAGAAATTGTTACTCACTGCTAATTGCCCTCTCTGCTGATAACTCGTACAAATGTTTCTTAATCCACTTCAGGCATAAATGAGATGGTTTGATTCAGGCAAATAGCACAAACCTCGTAAAATAACGTGAAGTCAAGTAGGGAACATAGTCATGGACTGTCGTGGCAGCAGGAAATTCCATCTGCTGGGAGACCTGGGTGCAGAACCAGGATGCTTTTCCATGACAAGAAGAGTACCTAAATTTTTTTTGGGGGGGTTATATAGTTTTTTATCATCTTGGAGGACTTGGAGAGGGGATAAAAGTATGTACAAGAGTCTGGAGCATTTTAGAAAGGTTGAAATCACAGGGAGAGGAGACTTGGGAAGCTTGTGGGTTGTGAGGAACTTGGAGAATGATGCTTCTGAGATAGTCTGGCCTGTTGGATGCTGCATATAAATGAATTTAAATAGAAGTGGAAAAGCGGTCTGAATGTCTATGGGGTCAACTTCGGTTTTTCTCCTTATTCCTTTTTGCACCTACGTGGGAAAAGAACTCTTTGTAGGGCTTTTGGAAGATGGGCTGGGATGATGCAGACTTGCAGAACTGCATTTTTCTTTATGTTTTGTCTGTTCTTTAATTATTAACCAAGAAAAGAGTGAAATGTCTCTACGTTGTTGGACTGTAAGCCATCCTCCAGTCGGTCTGCTTTTCGCTGTGTCAAAATTTGAGAGCTTTCGATTTAACGCAAGAAATCCAGACTTGTGTTAGCATATATGCATTGATGTTTCTCTTTCTCCGTGTGAATCAAAGCCTTTGGTTAATAACGAGTTTATATGAAGGTTACAAAGGAGAAGTGGAAAACGGGACGTCTTGTCTGCAAGAGATTAATTTCCTTTTCCATTGTGCGTAGCCAGTTGGCAGCCAGTGTCAAGCCAGTTCCGTCCTAAGCTAATGTTTTCCAGCTGGACAGTATTAGAACCGTGTTTTCAATTAGTATTTTTCCTGGGGTACTTAGAAGTAATAGAAAGTGATTTACCTGCAGGGAAACTATTCATATTACAGTCTGCAGCTAGGCAACACGTAACTAGCTGCTTTGGTTTATTTCCCACTCAACAGATACCTACTGGATCGCAAATCTACCACTAAATTTGCTCGGTTATTAAAAAAATCCCTTGGCTTTTCTCTGCGGCTTTTTCTGCTTTCTGAGGTCCTGCCTATCGCAATTTTTTTTCTAAAAGTATTTAATATCCAAGCGTGTGAACTGGTATTACTGTAACTCAAGCTTTTTTAGGTCTTCTTATCTAATTAATCTAAATCCCCTAGTCCTCTGCAGTGATTTTCAGAAGCTTTCCTGAAAGAATTTGGAAAGTTTATAATGTTGATATTGACTTCCAAGTATCTTGAAGCTTGGAGATTCTTGGGAAAAACGCGTACGCAGCGTAGCAAGCAAACGCTTAGCAAAACAACTACAGGATCAACAAGAAAATTGTTGGGTTAGAAAAGTTTCTCCATAAATTGGAAAAAAATTGTCTTGGAAGGTTTTAGAGGATTTGAAAAATACTCTTGGAAAATGGAGCTGGTCTGTAGAGCAGCCCTTGCTGTGCTGTGTTGAGGGGTCCGACGTGCAAAGCCTTAAGAGGTGATTATTTTTGTATCCATGATCAACAGGCTGTCCACATCTATAGTTGCCTGGATGGAGCGAGAGAAGTATTTGGTGAGCAAAACCCTTCTGAAGTTCATCTAGCATGGTCTGTACCTTCGTGCCAACGTGCTTTTAATTCTTCTGAGGGCAAAATAGCTGCAAATCCATACCCAGCCATCAGCTCACCAAGCTGGCTGATTCCTTAAAAATAGCAAAAAAAAAAAAAGAGATGGAAAATAGCATCTTACTCTAGTAATTAGTTTGCTTTGTTATGGATGCAAGTGCTGCTGAGTGGTTTAAAGACTGCCAGAAGGTCCCATCTGTTCAAGAAGCACAGAGATGAAGTGGTGGGCTGATTTAGGAGTGGGCAAGGGATATCACAGGCTTATATTTTCAGTCTACTTGGATTCTGCATCTGAGCGGTGCCCTTGTGAAATTCCTTTTACATTGCAATGAAGTTGCAACCATCAGTAAGGAGCCGAGACGTGAGGAAAGTGCCAGGGTTAGATTTGGGGAAGCTCCAGGGGTACCACTACGGTGAGGAGTGATTTGAAATGAAGCATCAACCAGCTCCATCGCTACTACATGGCGACTTCAGCTTAATTTTTGTATTTAGCTCCATGTTGGGCTGTCTCATGGAATAAGAGAAGTTCAGTGAAGAGCTTCTGAGGGCCCAGGAGCTGATGGTTTTTACAGCTTTTATCCTCTTCTGGTTGTCACTCTTGGTGGCTCACCTCAGATGTTTTTGACCCACTATTAATCCATCTGATAGATCAGGTTCTGTGACCCCTTCCTAACCCACTTCACTTAGAATCAGAGGATGGTTTGGGTGGGAAGGACCTTCAAGATCATCCAGTTCCACCCCCTGCCATGGGCAGGGACAGCTTCCACTAGCCCAGGTTGCCCGAAACGAGCTAGATTGGCATAAGCACGACGAGCATGATGTCTCCCACTTCGCCGTGCCACCGAGCTGAGATTGGGGTTCCTCATCCAAGCAGGCAGATGTAGAAGGATGGTAGGCTTGAGCTGTGATAGATAAAATCAGTTCTTAGGTAGAAATGGCCAGGCTGTCCGGCTGCACCGGAGGCGGACAGAGCAGGTTGGGGTTTTTCAAATAAGCTGAAAGGGAGAGTTACTCATTATCCTCCAAAAGGATAACGGTTGGAGGAAGGGGGATGAAATTGGGGGAGGAAAACATGAACTGAATCATCTTAATCTGATGTGGCATTTGCTGGAGATGGTTCACGCGCAGCCTTCGAGGCCAGCAAGGCTGGTTTTATTTCGCCTGACCTGTCTTCACGCAGGCTGCTTGGGCTCGTTAGCTCGCCTTTCGGAATGCAATTTAATTTCTAATGTATTATTGCTGGGGTTTCTAGCCTTTGCTGGTTCTAGGAGCTTTTCCTCGCATTAAGATGTTTGAAGCATGTCAGTGCAGAGCCATCTCCTTGTCTTTAGCAAAACCACTTCTTCCGCTCATTAGACCAGCTCCGCGCGCGCGAGCGGATGGCCGGAGCCCTCCCGGTGCATCGGGGTGACGAGGGACGCCCAGCGAGAAGTGACATCCCAGCTCGTACTTTCTATTTAGTGTGAATTCTGCTTTCTAATTCACGGAAAAGTGTACGATCCCCTTTGAAGGAGCGCCGGGCTGGATGGAGTTGCCGGTGGTGAGACGAGAGCGTTATCTGGGCAGCCGCGGTGTGTCAAATGGATTAACCGCGCTGGAATTGGATGTGGGCTGGCTGTCATCCTGACGGCGAAAGCAACAACAAAAATACCTGATAAAACCTTCGCCTAATGAATTCTTTCCAGTTAACTAGGGCTGAATATCTTGTTTTGATTCTGTTATAAAATTAAGGACTTGGGGGGGGAAAGTTTTTGCCACTTCCATAATATAATGTAGAATATAAATATTCGGAAGGAAGATCGACAGAGACATCTGTTAAGCCTGCCTTGTATTTAGGGAATATTTGGCTGATAATTGAGATTTAACTGGTTTTAGATTTGAAGACGGTACATTTTTCAGCAGGATGGACCCTGATTTTAGCTGATAAGGAGGAGTTTGCTGGAGGGAGAAGAAAGAGCGTGAAGCTTCCCACAGGAGAGGGTTCTTCTAAGCTCTTTCTTCCCTCTAGTGCAAACAAGTGTCTCTTCTGATTGAAGTACTAACAACACCAGCAGCTTCTCAAAAACATTATTGGGGGACTTATTTGCATTCCTTTATGCCAAGCAGTTGTTTTCTGTGTCTTGTTTTTGCGGTCTTCATCTGTCCGTCCTTTTTTCACTTGCCTTTTTCCATGTGCAAAAACCAGCCGAGTGGTCAAAAAGAACCAAAAAAATCCTGCCTCTTCACCCGTACAAAATCAAAATAAATATCCTCCCTTGGCCAGATATGTTTTGCCCAGATTTGATACCCTCATCCATCCCATCCCCTCCCTGGGGCATCAGCAGGGAATTGAAAAAGAAGAGCGAGCGTTGGCTTCCATGAGTGGCGATGCTCAACTCTGTGACACGAGATTTTTGTCATTTCAGGGTGACTGCTTTTGAAATCCAAACTTGCCTAGCGAAATCCTTTCCTTCACCCAGAGCGTGTGTCTGTGTTTTGCTGGATTGACCATGTGCACTTCAAAATAGAAAGCAGTTGTTAAATGCAATGGGAGCGAACTCGGTGTCCCGCGAGGCTGGTTTGAGTGTATGCTTCCAGTTATTGGTGCTCGGATGTATATTTTCAATTTCAGACCATTAGCATTCATCTAAAGGCTTGAGTATGGTTTTTATTTAGTTCCTCCAATCCAGTGTTGGAGGTGAGTCGTGGGTAATTCATTCCCCAGCCCCTGTGTCACTTCCAAGGCAGATATCAGGGACGAGGTAAATGTAAATTTTTAATCTAGACTCATTTACTGCAAATTATTGCTGGAAGTTCATTCATCTCTATCTTGGAGGACATACATATTACCCTGAGAATATGATTTTTAAAACGTAATACTCTATATTTTTTATAGAAAATTGCTTGTAACTTATTTTACAAATGTGCAGTCAGCTTTTAATGGCACAATTTAAAAACTTACAAATGGAATTTGACCCTTTTTCTACAGAATGAAATCATCTGAAGAAGTGGAATCAAATAATAAAGTTGAACTGTTTCAGTAATGTTCCTCTTCTCTCCCCCCGCCATAAGATTTTTTCCTTTATTTTAATTTCCTTACTGGAAATTGAAAACCATGTAAGAGTTATTTGATCAAACCACAGGAATATGTTTTCTTGTTAAGGGAAAAAAAAAAAAACAACTTCTCTGCAGTATTTTTTTAATACATTTTGAAAAGCAATATGCTGGCGGTGTATTACAGAACCTAAATAAAATTGATGCTGTGTTTTTTAAATTGCACAGAATATTTATTGTTCTAGCCATTAGTTTTATGTGACACGTTATTAACCTTTAGAATTTGTCGAATATAAGCAGCGTCAATAGAAATAATGAGTTGAAATAAAAAAAGAAATGTTTAGGTTGAACATCATGCAATTCAGCTTGATGGTGGAAAGCATTTGCCTGGGAAATCGTCTCCCAAGGGAACTGGTGGGGCACTCTCCACCTGGGTCACCTGGAAATAGCCCAAAGTCCTGGAAAATGTCTTTTTTTTTTTTTTGCAGAAAATCCTGCCGGGGAAGCTGGACTGATTAGCTGACCTAATAGGGCTCTTACTGCTTTCAACCTCTGTAATTGTTTCAGCTTTATGTGTATTAAGTACATATCAAAACTCATAAACAACTGGAATTGCTTGGCTTTTCCGTGCTGGTTTTGGCCAGTAAAGTCATCTATGGAAAATAGCTGAGAATAGATTTTGCTGCCTCCAGGAACGACGGGCACCGCTTAGAACAATGCCATTAACTTCATATTTTAATCTAAAAAACTCATCATCGCCATTTCCCAGTACTGCTTAACCCAGAACACACGATAGCACTTGACAGTTAAAAACCAGATGCTGGGTTGCACCTTCCTGGTGGTGCTCATCGCCCCGTAGAGCGGGGTTAAACCCGTGCGCCAGGCTGCGAGGTCTTTGCTGGTTTGTTGGTCTTTGTTTGACGTTTGCGCTCTTCTGATTCCCAATTGTTGGCTTTTTTCTCCACCATTTCCATTTATCGTAGCTTTGCTGGTGTGGTTGAGCAGTCAGAGACTTGTTGCAGAAGAAACCTTTGAGCTATCAGCTGCATGAAATTTTCACTCCAGTTCGCTCACAGTTTCATAGAGTCACAGAATGGTTTGGGTTGGAAAGGACCTTCAAGATCATCGAGTTCCAACCCCCCTACCATGGGCAGGGACACCTCTGAGGACAAGGAGTGGCTTTAGGGAAGGATGCCTGACCTGTAGACCACCTCCAGTTGTCTGTTCGTAGCACGGCATCCCTTCGCTGACCTCCATCCTGGTTGCCACCAGAAGGGAGATGATCTTCTGGCTGCACATTTCTCACTGCTGCTGGGCAGGTTTGCTGGGTACAAGCGTGCTCTGTGTTTCAGGAGTTTCAAATATTTCAAGAATATTCACTCTATTCAATATTTCAAATGTTCAAGAGTTTCAAATCGTTCTTGATGTGGTACCGATGTGTCCTTTGACTATTCCAGCTTAACCTGTCCTGCAAGACTATACAGTGCTGTTTATTTAGATAAAACTACATTTTCCTGGTGAAAACAGCGTTTAAAATTCAGGTAGTAAGTTGACAGATTAAAAAGCACCTTTGAAACTTTGGTTTTGGTGGACCTGGCTCCTGTCTGATGGGCTGTTGGATGGCAATTTGGCTAGCATGGGTTGATCCACCACCAAAAGTGAGATCCTTTCATCCCATTAACTCTTTCTAGTCCAGCAGCTGGGCTGAGCTCTGTGCCCCCCTCCCGGTGTAGGACTCAGCTGGTAAGGTGCCGTGCGAAGCAGTCATCATGTGCCAAACGTCTGAGGGATGCACCTTATTTGCATAGATTTGAATAATGTCTACTTTATTGTGCCATTAAGCCTTCAATAAAAAGGAATTGCTTCTATAATTCAACAATGGGTTTATCAAAACACTCGAAATGCAAGTCTCTGGCAGAGGCTGGTTTTAACCATCTGATGAAAGTTTGGAGATTGATGTATTTTATGTTGGGTTTTTTTTATAATTGGCCATTAAAAGCCACCTGTCAGAAACACAAGCATTTAGAATGACCTAATCTCTGCTTCCCAAGTCCACCCCAAACCTCCTTGCAGAAAAGCAGCTTGGATGTCCAACAAGAGCATTCAGAAACCGTGCAGGAGGAAAAGGAAAGGAGATGTGAGCTCTTTTTGAGCAACATCTGGGCTAGTGGGAGGTGTCCCTGCCCATGGCAGGGGGTGGAACTCAACGATCTTGAAGGCCCCTTCCAACCCAAACCATTCTGTGATTCTTAGGTCTCCCCATGAAAATTCAGCTTGATGAAGCCAGCCGGCTTCTCCTTAGCTGCTTTGCACTGTGGTAGCACTTCCATGGGTCACGTCAAAACACGAGCAGGCTCGTGGCAAGGCCACTTGTGGGTGAGATCCACCATCAGGATACCCGTTGAGTTGCTGGTTGAATTCCCCGTGTGTTTTCCTCCCCATCTGCAGAACACAGTCCCCATGCATCACCGCTGGGTTGCTCTGTACCTCGCAGAGGGCACAGGATGCCCTTCACTCCCAGCTGACCTCTTGCTTGCATCAAATCCATCATTCCCATCGTTCGGCATGTGAGTCATTTCATCAGGCTGCGCTTTGTCTCTTGGCCCGGCGAGCGCACGCTTGCAGAAGAGATGCTGTATGAGTCACAGTTCAAAAAGCAGGTGCCTGAACTGGTGCTGGCAAAAATAAATTTGCAGGACCTTACGCTGGTTTTCGCTGTTATTAACTGCAGCTTGTCTCAGGAAAGCGACTGGGTTTGACGGACAGTAGACTTTTATTTTTTTTTTTCTGCTTTTAGATTTAAGATGGAGACGAGCTGCAGCAAGATGATCTCTTGCTTAATTCCTTCCAAATTAGCTCGCAACTGCCTGACAGATTTTGGATGCATCATTATAGAACGTTTACTTCCTTGCTTTGCGTGGTTAATGCAGTGATGTATTAACAATTTTTTTGCCGACAGTTTTTCTGAGCAGGTTGACAAGGGAAAGAAGGAGGCTCTTGCCTCAACCATCCGTGGTACATCAGATAGATTAAAAATTCACTGCAGCACAGGGGTCAGACTCATCCCCAGAGTAACTGAAGTTTAGGTATTGGCGTGGCCGGGGTCTGCCGTCACTCGCTGGGGACAGCGCTGGCTGCCTGTCTGGGGCTCTTCCAGCACCAGTGACACCTTTGTAGGTGTCACCGGTTTTACCACTTCTGTGCTTGCGTTCAAAGAAGAAATTCAGAGCGTTGCTCGTTCTGATGAGCCAAATGAAAGGCAAGATGTACAGTAGGGTAGAGCTCAAGGAGGGGGGTAAGGCACAGAGAAACAGCAGATGGATGAGTAAATTTACATGGGAAAGGGGTTAGGAGAGAGTTTCTGATGTCAGAGCGGTGGGATCCAGGAGCAGAGAGCCTCTGGACGGGTCTCCCAGAGGTGATGGCACAGGATGAAAGTATTGCTACCTTCAAAGCTGAGCATTGTGCTTTTATGTGCAGTCACCTGCAGTAGCAAAGGGCTGGATTCGGTGACCGTGAGAAGGATTTTCCAGCTCCTGTTTCTGTTTATTGGCTGGAGGATGATGAGCGTGCTGCTGAGCATCCCCATGACGTTATAGAGTGTATTGGAGTGGAGTTACACGGAACGGTTTGTGTTGGGGAAGGAACAGAGTCGCAGAAGTGTTTTGATTGGAATCACAGAATGGTTTGGGTTGGAAAGGACCTTCAGCAGTCTTGTTGTCCAACCCCCCTGCAGTGAGCAGGGACATCTTCAACTCTATCAAGTTGCTCAGAGCCCCGTCTAACCTGACCTTGAACCCCTCCAGGGATGGGGCATCCACAGCTTCTCTGGGCAACCTGGGCCACTGCCTCACCCCCCGCACAGGAAAACATTTCTTCCCAAGATCTCAGCTCAATCTCCCCTCTTGCAGCTTCAGCCCCTTCCCCCTGGTCCTGTCCCTGCAC
>WKFP01014230.1:12473-22814 GCA_011057875.1 Pterocles orientalis
CAGGTTGCCCAGAGAAGCTGTGGATGCCCCATCCCTGGAGGGGTTCAAGGCCAGGCTGGATGAGGCTTTGGGCAACTTGGGCTAGTGGGAGGTGTCCCTGCCCATGGCAGGGGGTGGGACTGGATGGTCTGGAAGGTCCCTTCCCACCCGAACTATTCCGTGATTCTATTAAGTCCTTTCAAATTATCCCTGCCCTCCTCTTAGCAGCTCTGGACAGAGAGGTTTTTCTCGACAGAGAGGTCCAGGAAGTTCAGTGAAACCTCCACGCACGTGTGCTTTCAGGATTTATTCTAGCACATCTACCGGTGCAGAGAAAGACATTTCCCTTCAGTATTCTGGGTTTCACATCAATTAATACCCACACTTCTTATTTCCAGCTTTTCTTGCTTTCATTAAAACATGCAGTATTTAAAAGCTTATTTCAGAACAGCCGCTGGCGTTTAATCTCTTAAGCCAAAATGCTTTTCTAGTTTGCTTTTTTTAAAGAACTCAAAAAACGATAGTCATTTTGTGTCTTGGAGGGGTTTTTTCTCAGCTATGACAGAAGGATTTGTTTCTGTGACTATTTTATTCCGTGACTCTTTTTGTTTTGTTGCCCCAGGTCTCGCGGTGGCCAGCGCGCTGGTGGACATTTCACAACAGATGCCAATTGCCTACAAAGAGAAATCGGGTGCGATCCGAAATCGGAAACAGCAGCCCCCTGCACAGCCAGGAACCTGTATTTGATGCATGGACATCAGAAACTGTCTAGGGTTTTAAACAAAACGGAAAAGTAATACCGAGGAGGAAGATTTCCAAGTTGTGTCCCAAGAGACTAGAAGCACTCAGAAAAACACAACTTCCTTGAACCCAACTTTTTCTCTCATCTACGTGATAGTTGGTTGGCTTGGTTTGACAACTGCTCCACTTAAGTTTTTACTGACACGTGGCTTCAGGTTGCTCCTTTGTTTTCTTCGAGTTTAAAGCGAAATAATTTTATTGCAGGTCCGGTAACATCCGATCACCACCGTTCATGGTCTGTGTAAATAGAACCGTAGTCCGATATGAATGACACTCAGGTTTATACATGGAAAGTGCTTTGTAGTTCATGTATTTATCAAACTGTACAAAAAAGAAAAAAGATGCAGTGTTTACAGGTGTCAGCTCTCAACACATAAACACTACTATTAATCTTCAAAACATCTTCATCCTTTGTTTTCATTTAATATTGTATGTTTATTCCCTCGTTATTGAAGTGGAACTCTCTTCCAGATACAGCATCTTTGTGGTCGTCGTGGTCCAGAACGTCGGGAAGGCAAAAGCTGGGGTGGTTGAAAGGTTGGTGTCGCGTGTCGCTCAGACCACGTGCAGTACCTGGAGAGGTTGAACGTTGCTTTCGAAGGACTCGGTGTTTACATAGTCTTTACCTGCTCGGAGTCCACCACACACAAGTGCCTAGACTTGAACAGATCTAGGGAGTGAGGAAACTGCTCCACACATTGCTTTTTAACATCGTTGTATTCCTTTTAAATATATATACACACAGCTACGTATAGTCACCCAAGGCAATCTCTGTTCTTTGTGATATATCACGTGCAGTCAGGGGAAAATGGCATTTTCCTGACCAACAGACTACTCGACCAGATGGAAACATCTGGAGGGAAAGTAGAGTTTCAGCATCTCATGAGAAAACTTCAGGTTTCACCAGCGCGTTTAGTAGAAGCAGTTTGTGTTCCAGGTCAGATACGTTCTATTTCTTCTGATTTTCTCTGTTAGACCCTTTTCCCTCGCTTTTTCCCTCCTGTCGTTCTTCTGGATGAGAGCTGAGCTGGGCTCAGAGGCATCGCTCCTCAGCAGTGAGATTTGCTCCATCTCCTTGTGGGGTGTAAAAAGCAAAACTCTTGGGTGCCAGATGAAGTAAAAATGAATTTTAAATAAAAAGCAAGCAGAACAGCTTTGTTTGGCCACAGGTTTGAGTTCTACACGATCAGGTACTGATATTTTCCCATTGGGAAATTTCTTGGATGTTGAAGAAGAAAGTGGCTTGGTGGTGAAAGGAAGTGACCTGCAAAGAGAAGGCTTGGCTTGTAGGGGAGCTGTCAAACCATCTGAAATACTCTGACTAGTCGAGGATTAAGTTTTGAGGTTCAAGGTTGGATTTAGCCCATCAGTCTGTCCTTGGTGCCCAATATCTCCCTTGCTTCTGGAATGCGGCGCGGTGCCGGGGCCACGTGAAGTTGGGTTGTTGGAGCCGGTAGGAAGATGTTACGTGGAGGTGCCCAACGTGGTGTGTAATTGATGCTCAGTCCCAGTAAATGGTGGGGTTTCCTTCGGGTCACCCTGTTGCTGGTTTCTGATGAACATCTAGTGTTTATGAAATGATTTCTGAGGACATCTAGTCTTCATGAAATGGAGAAGTAACGAATCAAGGGGAGCAAAGGAAAGGGCTCTTCAATCTTCAGGCAAGGGAGCACCTTGTCCAAAATGAAACTCAAGTAACTGCATCTTTTTTTTTTGTGCATGCTTCAGTCATCAATCACTTATCAGCCACTACTTTCTTTTTTTTTTTTTTTTTCCCTGGGTTGTCTGGTCTCAAAATGTGCCCAGAAGCGTAGCCACAAATTTAGTGTCAGATATTGGAAAGATGAGCAAAAATGATCAAATTTTGAGGTTTAGCAGAACCAAAAAAAAAATTTAAAAAAAATGTAAATAGAGGAAGAAGACGTATTTATAGAAATAAAATGGAACAGCTCCTGGAGGATGTAGCTCTGTTCTGCATCTTCTCTCCGTACTGATGAGGGAAAAAGAGAACTCTCGTACATTTCTCTGCTGCAAACAGTTTCATCCCAACTTCAAGGTAAAATAGAGACGAAGGTGGGAATGGATGGGGGGGAAGAAGAATTGCCAGCTGGCCACTATTGAAGGATTTGTGAATTTATCTCATTTTGGGGGCGGGGAGGTGAGAGCAACCTTCTTTCATGGGAGAATCTGTAAATAAATGAAAAATAACACACGGATTTTGCACTTGTACATAAACTATACAGTAGCGTGCAGAACATGGAACGATTTAAAGTGTATATAAACCAGAAAAAAAATATTGAATGTATTTTTTTGATGCATTTTAAATGATGTATGAGTTTTGTCTTAATAACTTCTTCATATGATGAGTATTAAATAACTTTCCAGAGCTTTAAAAAAAATCAAATTAGGTTCGTGATATCTTGCCGTATAAAGCAGGGAGGCATAACCTGACTTTTATGTATTCAAATGTGTTTCACTTAAATGTGTAAGCGAAGTAAAACACGGCTCTTCCATTTGAAAGGGGGAAAAAAGCAACACTTGAAGACAGGTAATAAATGTACTTAAAGCAGTCATTACTTGTCAGCAGTTTAAGCCTCTACCATTAAGATTGTGCCAGTGATTTCCGTTCAAAATCACTATTTTCAAGCGTTTCTAACTGGCTGAAATTCAGCACTCAAGGTCTCAACCCTCAGAACATTTTTATTCTTTGAGAGTAGCCTTTAAAAAAAAAAAATCAGAAATGTTGTAGACCTTTTATTCTAGAAAGCTACAGTGCCATTGGATCTTCAAATAACATACTTTTTTTTTTTTTTGCCATTTTCCATTCTTTTTAGCCCAGGATTTTCTCTGGTCTGTTGTAGCTTGAGCGACAGGAGACCCTGCCACGGTCTGGGTCAAGGTGTTGGGTACAAGAAGATTTATGGGACCCAACTTTAGAGTTATTGCCACTCTTCCCTGGGTTTAAAATTGTGCTGTATTGAAATTGCCAAAAAGAAAGCTCTACACAAGGGGGTAGTGGCTGTGATTAGCATCAAGTCATCGCCTATCGCGTACCCAAATTTGATGGTAAGGTTCCGTAAGAGCGCGACAGCCCCTGTGGGCAGATAACACGCTTCCTTAGGGGTACCTTGTGTACGAAATATTGCTCAGAAACGTCATTTTCTCTGCGGTAAATGTTTACCAAAATACATTGTCGCTGGGTTTGTAGAATGGTTTTAAAAAGGCAGCTCAGCTTGCTTGGCCCTAAATAAGCTGAAACGAGTTTTTGATGAAAAACCCTCACTCGAGAGACTGAAAGAAAACCTGAGGCTTCTCCCACAACCTGCTGAAAGTCCAGTGCCGCAGAGATGAGGCTGGTTCTCCATCCTTAGCCTCTCCCAATGCTGCTTGTTCTTTTCCATGAGACCCTGAGTTAGGGACAGAGCATCAGCTGCATCTCTGACCCGGGAAAAAACCCTTTTCCCTGCAAAGAGGGATTTGCCGGCACTGAGAAAGCAAAGAACGGACCCTACACGCCAGGAGCGACTTGTAGACTCGTCCATCCCACTCGCAGTAAGCTGTGGATGTCTCTCTTCCCGTTTTCTTTTTATTTTTCATTTGGGAGTGCCATAGGGGAAGGGGAGGGGGTTTGGGATTTCCGAGCCCCCTGAGCTCAGCCCCAAGAGCAGGTTGGGAGCGGGAACGGGCGCGTGGTTGAGATGGAAGAGCACTGCTGGAGGAGGCACGTGGGAGCGCTCGGAGACGCGGGAGCAAAGGGAAGGGAGGGGTCGGTGCGCGTTTCTCATTTTCGAACGCGTTGTTGGCAATTTGAGTCAAAATCACACTTTTTCTGATGATAGCAGCTGCTTAAATGAGTTTCCCATGCTGGGAATTGTCCAGTGGTGTGGATGTGCTGGTTTTTTCTGCTTCTGCGTCAGGGCAGGTTTCGTTCGGTTTGTTCCTTGGTTCTGACACTACACGTGGAGTATTTTTTGTGCGTCTTCCAGGTACTGGAGTTCTTTAGACATTTCCTTTACATTTATCATTGACTCCACGAACCTCACCGGAAGAAAGAAGAAAAAAAAAAAAATTGTGGAGAAGTGTAACATATGCCAGTCCATTTTTTTTTTTAAAAGGAAAAAAAATAAAAATAGAGTTTTATATTACTCTGAAATTTGTGCACAATGAATGTTCTTTACACTAGGATCCTTGAATTAATTGTATTCGGGATTTTTTTTTCTTTGTTCTGTAATTATTTACAATTCTTATCCGTGTTCAGACTTGAGCTTAGTTTGTTAATATGTATAATTTAGCATTTATTGCATTCATGTGTAAATAGGAGCAAGTATTGTAAACTATTTCATTGCTGGGGACCGTGGGTGTTATACATACACACATTTAGGATTTGGTATAATTTTTTTGTATTGTAAAATAACAGCTAATTTAAAGCCGGAACGAGAGAATTATTGGGAGGTCTGTGCATTTTAAATACAAATGTGAAGTACATGTATATAAATAAAAGTAAATAATGCAAATCTTTCCTCTGAAATAAAAAGTAGATGATCTGGTTAAAAAAATTTTCCCCCCCATTTTTTTTTCTTCTTTTCCTCCCCTTTCTTAAAATAGGGGGAAGAAATAACTTGAAGATGTTTTTGGAGACTCCTGGCTGGGGTGAGTTTCTCCCACGGTGGTGGATCTCAAGGTGCTGGGCAGGCTGTGGTCACCCTGGACCAGGGACCGAATTTGGGAGGAGGAGAAAGACCTGTCCTCCACCAAAGCCTGGGGGGAGGCTGCTCTGTCCGTGTACTGCCTTGCAATCCCCCAAACCATCGCCCTCGCCTGCATCTTCCCTAAGGTACCTTAGGGAAGCTCTTGGTCCCAAGGCCAGGCTGGATGAGGCTTTGGGCAACCTGGGCTAGTGGGAGGTGTCCCTGCCCATGGCAGGGGGTGGCACTGGATGATGTTGAAGGTCCCTTCCAACCCAAACCATTCTGTGATTCTGTGATCATCTTGGCCCCTGATCTTCTCCACGGCTGTCTCTAGAGGGTGGTGGAATGGAGGAGCATCCTAAAGAGGTGTCGGAGTCGTCACTGTAGAGAAAAAGGGGTTCGTCCTCCACACAGCTCATCTGGGATGTTCAGGGCTGAAGATGGAATTTATTTGCTCCAACCTCCTTTGTGTTGGGCTCATGAGTCCTTGCTGTCGTGATTTTTGTCTTTATTTGTTTCGATGACTGCATTAGTGTCCCCAAGCTCAGGATTTCTGTGTTCCAGGTTTAAATAAGCCCAACAGAAACAGAAGATTTCAGCCTTCTCTTACTGTCACTGATAGTTTTCCCTCTAAGCTGCTCCTTCCTTTAAACCAGAAGAACAAAATCTGACATCCCTGGAGACTCTATCATCCTAATAATCTTGCAAATAATTTTGCAACCTTACCAAATGTCGGCGCCAGCTGGTGTTACGGATGCACGCAAAAGCTAGGAGAGCAAAGCCGGAGGTGACCTCTCCTCTCCCACCCCTTGGAAGCCGGCGTGCAGCACCCCCAGCATCCAGAACCAGATTCCTCCCGAGACGCCATCCGTTGTTCTCCATTTATTTTTATGTCGCTCGTCAGCTTTGAAATTAAGTGCTGCCGAGGTGAAGCAGAGTTGAACCTGACGTTTATGAGCCATGAAGGTTCCAGTCACCGCCGTCTCCTAAGACCCTTGTGCTACTTCATCCCAAGTTGGATGCTGAAGCCCAGCTCTCCGCAATTGCTGCCGAGCTGAGCCAAGCACGCCAGCCTGAAAGCACAGCGTGGTGTGGCTGGACTTGGAAGGAAGCGGGCAGGGGGTAGTGGTTTTAAAGCTAGCTTAACCTTATTTTGGATAGGAGGATAAAATACAAAGGTATGGGGCCATACTTCATCCCTGCTCTGATTTTTCTTCTTCTAGGAAAGAAGTTTGTGGGGAAGGAATGGAAGAGAGCATGGAAGCTCTCCAAGGCTCTGCGTACGTCCAGAATGATGCTCTTTGAGGTCACCCACCATTAATGACCGCAGTTGGGTAAGAAGTCAAGAATTAAATTTATCAACCATCTACAGAAGAGAGGAGAGGCAATTTTAAGTCTTTTTACAAAGGAACCATTGAACTCAGCGACCCTACAGAAAGCCTGGACTGGAGGTTGGGTGGTGTTTCTCCTTACCCAAGGAAAGGTGGGGTTTAGGGCAACTCTTGGATGGGTTACACGTCACTGGTTGGCAGTGGAAGCACAAACATTTGGTTTTTTTCAGCATTAATTGGAAGAGAGGAGGAAAGAGAGGTGCACAAATAAGCCAGAGCTCCACAGCTAGCACAGCTTAATATTTTTTGGGGAAAAAAAACAATTTGCAGAAGTTTTTGAGTTTTTCCTTGTGGTTTTTGGTTTCTTAATTAAGTAGCAACAAAGCAGGGGATGGAGCGACAAAATGAAAACTCAGGGATACTTCCAAAGGCATGAGATAATGTAGGTGGGGGGAGATCTTTTAATAAGACAACTGATGGGACCTGCTGGTGAGTTTATGGGCTGACGGTGGTGCTTCAGGACCCAGGTGTCACCATCAGAGGTGGGCTGAGCTCCCACCATTCCCTATTGCTGGAGTGACCGGGAACAGCAAACTGTCTGCGACACAGGGAGCCCCAAACACGACGGTGGGACACGAATCATCACTCTATGGCCAACGCTGAGGTTGGGTCCGTGACGCCCTGGGAGGGCTGTTTTCTCCTTGGTGACTCCAGAGACTCGATGACAAGCTCAGGTTTCGGGTCTGCACAAAGGATGGTTTAGGGTAAGTCAGATCTACCCCCAAACAAAAAAAGAGCAAGATCCATCTTTTCAAACCTCCTTGAGATGCCTGATGGGACCCTTCCTTCCCTCTCTGCCTCCTTGTTCCCGGGTCCCCGCTCAGACCTTCTCGTGCATCTCCCAGGAGTCACATCTGGATGGAATTTAGACAAAAAAAACCAAACCAAACCAAACCAAACCAAACCAAAAAAAAAACGACTGACAAAAGTGCCATTCTGGCTCTATGAGGGAGGATAACAATGTGCTCCTCTTCATCTCCCTGCTGCTGGCGAGCATCCCCGGTGCAGCTCTCCATGCACCCAGCCCATGGGACCAGGACTTTCTGATCTACCCCCCAGGGTGGGATTTAATCTCTCCTGGTCCTCACACTGACCCCTGAATACGATGTGGAAGCAGAGGTTTAACAGGGAGGCTTGGATTGCGACAGCTGATGGGGAATTAAAGCAGGGAGATAACTCCAGTGTCCGCGGTTCTCCATCCATCCCAGCGGCAGCTCGCTGACTGGTTTATCAGCTCTGCTTTCCAGTCTGCAGCCACAACATCCCTCCGACAGTGTGACTGGCAGGATTTCCATTGACACCTCCCCTGGGATCTCTGCTCCCATCAGAAATCTTTTCCATTTCTTAGGAAAAAAAAAAAAAAGTACTTTGAACATTTTTTCATGTCAGAGTTAATTCTGCATCACTTCCCTTTGGCTAACATCCTCCGCTCGGTGTGGAAAGACGAGGTTTTTAATAACCGAAGCGAGATGCATCCACCCCTGTCAGCACATGAGCAGCGTTTGCACGGCGATAACTGGTGGGAAATTGTTGTTTCTGCTTTAAACGACCCCTCGCAGCGGTTGTACATCAACTGCAGGGTTTTGCTTGTGCTGCATCCATCCCAACGGGGATGGTTGGTCTCCATCAGGTCCTGCCTGCAGGTCTCTCCTCCCACCCCCCAGAGATGCTCCGGGATCATCTCTGCCCTGGAGGCTCCAGAGATTGTGGGATCTTTTCTCTGGGAATTGAGGAAAGTCACTTCACCTGCTCGTGCTTCAGCGTTTGTCCCTGGATGGAGGAGGGAGTGGGGCTCAGTTTTGTCGCGGGCACAGCCCGTGCCCCAAAAAAACCATCCACAGACCCGGCGATGTGATAGAAGGGAGGGTCAGGCAAAGCCCCCTCTAGCTATTAGTGATGCTCCTGCTCCAAAATCTCTTCACCCCAAATTTAGGGTGATTTCCAGGCTTGCCTGAAATAAGGGGTGATTCAGGGTAAATTTCGGATTATTTCCAAGGCCGGGTGTCCCCCCCGAAAACCTGGCGGCTGCTGGTGTCCCCCATCACCATCTGCCCCTGGACCATCCCCCGGCAGCTTTTGGGGTGCTGATCATGGCCAAGGAGCAGGGAGAACACATCAGACCTGCGATGTTTTCACAGCAAGATTCAGGTGTGGCTGGCTGGAACTTCCTCAGGGAATTTTCTTTGTGTCGGCAAGATCCCAGCCGCTGAAACAGCCCAAGGAAATGGCTTTGACAAGGGTCCTGGGTCTGGCCCGAACCCTCAGGCTTTGCTCTCCCTCTGCATCCCCAGCTGCTTCATGGATGCATGAAACGTGATTTTTAGCAAGAAAAGGTTCAACATTCCTGGGTTCAACCGCGAACTCACTTTGTGTATAGGAACTGACTTGAATTTCACTGTGTTTCTATCTAGATTTTATATACATTTGTTTTCTAGAATTTTTTTTCACCCAAAATTGGCAAGAAAACATTCAATTTGACTCTAATCAGTTTCCCTGTGATTTCTTCTTTTTTTTTTTTTAAAGTTGCCAAAAATAACTCACAGATGTTCGTGGCATGAACAGAAATCCCCCCGGCTGGCATGAACCGCCACCAACACTCCTCCTCCTCCATGTCCCTCCTCCTGTGCCCTGCAGAAGGATGCAGCACCAGCCGCCCCCTATTATTTCCACTGCCCCCTCCCTGGGTTACGCGGTGACATCTCAGTGTTAGTGGCTCCATGTGCTGATAACTGCTTAATGCGATTATTCCCATCCCTGCTATGTCTTGCCATGCCTCCCTCCTCCTGTGCTGGCACCAGCTTTGAGCTAAAGCAGAGAGTCACAGAATCACAGAGTGGTTTGGGTCGGAAGGGACCTTCAAGCCCATCCCCCTGCCCAGGTTGCCCAGAGAAGCTGTGGATGCCCCATCCCTGGAGGGGTTCAAGGCCAGGCTGGATGAGGCTTTGGGCAACCTGGGCTAGTGGGAGGTGTCCCTGCCCATGGCAGGGGGTGGAACTGGATGGGCTTGAAGGTCCTTTTGAACCCAAACCATCCTGTGATTCTATTAAAACATCCCCTCCCCGTTTCCTCCAGCTGCCCTACAGCACAGGACCAGTGAGCTCGGCCGATGCACCAGCCTGGGCATGGGCACAGACACCCTGGCGTCACAGACAGGAGCAGGAGGGTCAGGAAAATGCATGTGTGCTTTATTCATGGATATGTTTGAATATTGACATGTACAGAAGAGATAAGTACAGGTTATACCCTGGTGGTACAGGCAGACGTCAGCCATCCTCCCCGATGCACACGCATCCGCACACGCAGCCTTTAGCATCCCCCTGCCACCCCCCAGGGTTATTGCTCCAGCACCGGCTCCCCACCACGGCCTCTCCCTCAGTGCTTTGAGGACGATGTGATATTTGTACATACACAATATTTCACAGACTTTCAGGACTGCCAAACTTCTGCGAATGGTGCTGAGCAGCCAAAAAAAAAAAAAAAAC
>WKFP01014230.1:34755-52107 GCA_011057875.1 Pterocles orientalis
AGGCTTGGAGGGAGAATTGGCATCAAATATTGGGAAAAAGGGGGAAAAGATCAGGAAAAAGTCACACAGGCATTGGGATTTTTTTTTTTTAATTCTGTGCAATTCTCTTTTAATTCTGCCCATCCCAGCCCCTTGGCTCTTCCCCGCTGGGCAGGAGGCTCGTTGCTCTGTGCTTTACTCCAGAGCATCCCCAGATCATGGGGAACCCTCGGGAGAGCAGAACCTGGCCTGGGACAGTGCTGGAAGGATGCTGTGTACAAACTCCCCACACAGGATGAAGACTGAGGACATTTTTGGACCTACACCTTGACTTTTGAGGTCCCTCAACCAAGAGCACGAGGAAGAAACCCCTCTGACAGATCCCAGCAAATCATTGCTGTGTTTTTCGACCTTCTCATGCGATGCCTCTGTGATATGAGCCATGGTAGTTGGCTGCCACCTTCCACAGCCTTGGGGCACTTTTAGCTGTTGGTCTGTCACCCTCCCAAAATTGAGGACTTGAGAAGATGGGGATCGATGGTCGTGTTGGTCTGTGATGGCTTGAGACAACTAACATCCCAAGGAGTCTTAAAAGCAAGATATAAATCCGGGGGAGAGGATGATGTCTCTCATTGGAATTGTTAAAAAACGTTTAAGAGAAATCTGCCAGGAAGAGTGAACAGCCCATTGGTCCTGCTGTGGGACATGGTGATGGACTAGGTAACCTCTGGAGGTCTCCTCCATCTCTGGCAGTCTGTGAGTAGGGTTCTCCGCATTTATTTTTTCACATCATACCCATCCTAAGCGAGAGCTTAAGTGGGGTTGCCAGTTGTCCTGACCACCTAGAAAAAAAATCTGTCTCTGCTGGCCGTCAATCAGAGAAGGAAATGACAAAGAGGCATCTCAACAACACCGATGGTGGGTTATAAGAGACGCAGGAGTGGAGCCATGAGAGACAGCAAGAGTGGGTGCTCCTGGAAAGCAGCTGCCACCTCCATGCCCGTCCTACGCAGAGGCTCAGCCCGTGCAAGAAGATTAAAGGCTGGTGGAGACCTGACCTGCTGGGGCCAGATGTGTAGAAGAACGGGGCATGACTGCAGGACTTGGGGAGAGTGGCAGAAGGTGGCAATTTGCAGCATGACCTCATGATGTTGAGGTAGTTCCTTGCCTTTGAAGAGCCGAGTGTCAGGTTCAATCCCTGTCTCACCCGTGCCTCAGAGGACACAGCTCATGGTTGTGTCACTTGGTGCACAGGTGGCTCCATGGTCTCTCCGAGGACACCGATGTCCTGGATAAAGGGGAGATGTTCATAGCAACTCTGATCTGGGTGAGCCCCTTGGCAGTGAAGATTTCAAATGTATGTTTCAGTTCAAGGTGTGACCTGGCACCCTGCACGCAAGACTTGGGTCTCAGCATGTTCTTTTGCACAGCCCAGGATTAGGACAACCAGATGCTACAGCCCCAAGGACCTCGAGGAGCAGAACTTTGGCTAGGATGCAGCCAGGCGGATTTCCGTGCTTGTCTCTACACATCCACAGGTGTTCATTTGAAAACAAGAGTGGTTTCATATTGGACCAAAACCCAAGAAAGTTGCTGCAGTTTCTCAGCAAAACCTGAAGAAAAGAAAAAAAAAAAAGGCAACGGAAGGTGTTCTGCAGGGAATGTGGATGGAAAGCGCTGGACTCTGCTGTGTCAGCAGCTGCTGCTAAGTTTTTCTGTGCATCCAAACACTAAGGAACTAATTATATTCCTTTGAAGGAGCACAAACCAAAGAGAGAGATGGGCTGCTGCAAAGCTCAGGTCTAAATACTCAGGGAGAACCTGAAGCTATTCCTGTGCCTCCTATGGTGGTCAACCTGGGTATGAATTTTTCCTGGGAAACCTTCACACCCTTCGTTACCATCTTCTTTCTTGGCTTAATCTAATGAGGGGTTCAGCCCCCAAAGAAAGTGCTGGGACTCCTCAGCTCACCTCCTCAACGAAAGACCTCTGAATGTTCAGGTAGCCTCCCTGTGCCCCAAGAGACCAGAGAGACATTTATCCTCACCCTGGGCTCTGGCTGCAGCTCAGTAGAGTTGGTCCCTTCACCAGCCTTTGCTTAAACCACCTCTCAGCTGAGTAATAAGCAGTTGGCAGGAGGCGATGTCCTTCATGTGCTAACCTGGACACGAGCACTTGTCTCCACCAGCTCTTCAAGGTGAGGAACCACAGTAATCCATTCCCGACTTATGACGTGATTCATGACTTGGCCTTTCCAACAATTCGCTGGATATTTGTCCCCAGAGTGGTATTCAGCAAACCTCTTCGTATCTTGTCTCTTCTTTGCATAACTAATTAAACCCCCTGACTGAAGACCCTCTGGCCCTCTGCGAGACCAGCGGAGGCACAGGTAGCATGTGGGAATGGGTTGTGTTGGGCTGGCGTTGGGTCCTGCCCATGGGCTCACACATTCATTCCTCATGGAGAAAGGTTAGCTTGGAGTGGGACAACATTGGCCTCTGGTTTCGATCGTGATAGGATTGGTTGGCGAAAAACAGCAAATGCAACACGTGTTTCTTCCTGAACACCATCGAGACGTGACACATTTCTCTAAAAAGGAGGGCCCATGGGGTAGGTGACAACTTGGAGATGCATGCTGGTTGCACACTGGCTATGGTTTTGAGTGGGTGGATAATCCCACACCAGCCAGTTTGTAGCATGGTTGCTTGGTCCACCCCAGAGGTGCTTCAGGACCCTCTCCGGCGAAAAAAACCAACCACCTTCTCACCAGTGCTCTGGTTTCTTCATTCTGAACCAGCTGGGCTGCCCTTCAGGTCCTGAGCAACCCTGGAGACAGTCTGAACTCCACATCACTTGATGCGTCCCATCAAGAGACCCCCAACTTGGGTCAGGGCTTCAGAAAACCTCCTGACAGGTCATCCATCAAAAGTCTTTCCCCTCTTGGCAGGCAAAAGCATTTCCTTTGCAGCTCTCATTTCTTGGCTCAACTCTCTCCTTCACCTTTTCCAAGGGAATTGTCCATGGCTCTGACCCCATCCACAAAGAGCTGGAGAGCCAACAACCAAGCTGTGGGGTGGAAAGGTGGCCAGGACCAAGAATGAGCTGGTTGTCAATGATGCTGATTGTATAAAATCAAATAAATTGGCAGACGGATGAGGAGGAGGAAGGGATGCCCACACGCTCACCTCTCCTTCCCATCCCCTCCCTCCTCCCTCCCCTCCCGCCGAAAAAAGTTACTGGTCTGGTTGTTTTGTAAAGAAACCAACACAAAGAGAGTCTCTGCCTGGCGTGTGCCCTCCCTGCTTCACATCACGAAGAGGCTCAGCGCAGCAAGAGCGAGGAGAAGCCGCATCTGCAACGGAGAGGCTGCCCAGAGGGATGGAGCTGCTGGGCTGGAGGTCCCTGACGACAGGCGAGTGGAGCCCCGCAAGAGCCTCTCCTCTCCGGCCACCTGCAAGAGAACAGAGGCAGCTCGGGGTGAGTGGTGTGGTTGTTCCCCACCATCCTGGTTTCAGAGGTAACTTTCTTCCCAGAAGCTGGTGTGAGGCTGTGTTTGGGTTTAGGACTGAGACCCAAACTGGCCAATGGTCTATTCCATCCCATGCACATCATGCCCAGTATAGACTTGAGTCTCTGTCTGGAAGTTCTCTCTTGCTCCAGGTTTTCTCCCTCTGGGTCATCCCTCTCCCAGGGTCATAGAATCATAGACTCATAGAATGGTTTGGGTTGGAAGGGACCTTAAAGACCATCCGGTTCCAACCCCCCTGCCATGGGCAGGGACACCTCCCACTAGCCCAGGTTGCCCAAAGCCTCATCCAGCCTGGCCTTGAACCCCTCCAGGGATGGGGCATCCACAGCTTCTCTGGGCAACCTGTTGATCTCTGGGTCACCTCGATCTCTGGGACACTCGCCTGGATAAAGCTCTCAGTGCAAGGTCTGGATCTCGGGTCACTCCTTGGATTGCACTAAGGTCTGGGGAGCACTGGCTAGATGCAAATCCTCCAGCTTGCCTGGGTGCAAAGTTTATGGCCTGATGAAGGTGTGCCTGTGCCATGCATGGCCACCAATGCCCCAAAAAGCAGTGAGAGATGCTGAGGCTGCATTTCTGCACCTCTCAACCTGCTGCTCTGTGAAAACAGAGTGGAGGGGGGTGAATCGGGTGTTTTCCCAGCAAAAGAAATAGGGAAGAGGTTAAAAAAAAAAACACAACAAACCCATGTGTGGAAGCTCTCTGAATTTATCAGCTAGCCCAGTGCAAAGCCCACGCTCAGCCCTTGGAGTCTAGTTAACTGACAGCTTCTGTTACCTGAACGTTCAGCGAACCAGGGTCACTGTGAATTATTCAACAGTAAAATAATTCAATCTGAAAATTACTCTGGTGGGTGGCAAATCAAGGTTGTTGCTTTTTATTTAAAAATAAGATTTTTAATGCCTACTACTGCCATCATCAGTAAATTAATCCGTTAATTGTTTCAAAATAATTGATACTAACAATTTGCTGATGACTGGAACCTTTAATCTGAAATTTTCCAATGCTTAGCAAACCTTAGTGAGTCAAACCTCTACGTTATAACCTCCAGGATCCTCACCTAACAAGGGAAGAACTTGTGTCCCAGGCAGCTGAAATGCTTCTCTGAAGCTGTGCAGCTGCCCTGCAGGAGAGTGGGGAGCCAAACCGGTGGTCCTGGCTCCCTTTCTACACTCCTAAAAAGCCCATAGACATTCCCAGTATTTAAAAAAAAAAACAACACCAAACACACCGCTCTATAGCATCCATGAAAGAAAAGAGATGATGACCACCAGGCAGGAGGGCAGAGTCAGGGATAGGAGCGGGTAGCCCTGTGGTTGGTGTTGGGGTAGAATATGGCTGGGCACAAAGAAGAAGGTGAATCAGGGACCCCAGGAGGTGAGGGAAGGTTGGATGTCTGCACGTAGCTGAAATGACACAGATGGAGGTGAGGAGGGCTGGAGGGCATGGAGGAGGTATAGACACAGCCAAGCATCTCTTAGGGCCAGGTCAGCCCTCTCCTACCTTGGTGGGCTGGAGGTGCTCGAAGATGTTCTCTCTGAGGGTCACCACGGCTCTGTTGGTGTTTCGCTCCTGCTTGTACATCTGTGTGGTGGGGGGGATGGACGGGGCCACAGCTGCGTTCAGGTAGGTCCCATTGCCAAAGGCCAGGATGGCATTTTCTTTGTGTGGGAAGGAGATGGAGAAAAGCATTGTCAGAGCAACGTTTCCACGGGAAAGCACATGCATCCCTTCTCCAGCTTCCTTTGGATCACCCAAATGCATGCTCAAGGGTCTTCAGAGCTTCTTTATTTTACGCACAGGGAGCTGGACACCTAGGGACTCTTGGGGGCATCTCCACACCCTCATTCAGAAGAAGCTTCACCAGCAATGTACAGGGCGATACTTACGGAGACAGATATTGTCGGTGAAGAGGTGCAGAAAGCTCTCACACTCTTCCTGCCGGTTGCCGCTGGCGTTGCACGTGCACCAGGGAGCTATGCTGGAAGTTGAGTTGTCGATGTAGTTGGGTGTGATGGGGCTGCCTGCCAGGAAGGATGAAGAAGTGTTACTGCAAGGCTGGTGCTTCAAGAAGGGACAATGATTTCCCTGCTTGCTGCTCTCTTGGGTTGCTCTGCTTCCAGCCTTGGCTGAGCCCCTCCATGATGGGCTATCAGCCCAAGTAATGGGCAACTCCTGGGAACTCAGGCTTCCTAATAACATTCAAAACCTGTATCTGAATGTGACAGCTCCAGAATGGTCAGAGACAACAAATTAAACCAGAATGAAGTATTGACCCAACAAGCTGTCAATCTGCCCCATCCATCAGGACGGACCAAGTCCAATGACCGTTGGCGCTTCTCTTTGGACTCTGTGCTTGTGCTTACTGCTGCCAGCTGGGTCTCTGCAGCATCTGAAAACCCAGTTTGACATCTGTGAAGTCAGCAAGATGGCAGTGGATGGGTGATTTCCAAGGGCATCTCAGCTCTGCACCTTGCTATCCTCGTAGCTTTTAGCTGGCCAGAGTAAGAGGAGATGTTTCCCACCCCGAGGAGATATTTCCTACCCAGAGGAGATGTTTCCCACCCCAAGGAGATATTTCCCACCTGAGGGATGCCGACTCTTACCGATGATCCCTGTGTACGCCAGCAGACAGGCAGCGTAGCTGTCCCTCCGGCAGCCGCTCGCAGCCTGCGGGGACGGCTGGCAGTTAAACTGGAACTCTGCGTAGCGCGACCTGATGGAGCGAGAGTGCAAAATGAGACATTTTAGCACAGATATCTGGGGCAAAAAGGGATGTAATAGCACACCGGTAGTGTTTACACATTTGCAAAAATCCTCTGCTGCCATCGGTGTTGCTAAAGCAGTTGGAATGAATGTCAGTTTATATCCTCCTGCCTTCCCACCCCAACAAACCCAGAAGTAGGTTTTGTCCCTTTGAGATGAGATGTGAAGAGGTGCTGTTCAACCTGGAGAAGAGGAGGCTGAGAGGAGACCTTATTGCTCTCTACAACTGCCTGGAAGGAGGGTGCAGCCACATGGGGGTCGGTCTCTTCTCCCAAGTAACAAGTGACAAGACAAAAGGAAACGGCCTCAAGTTGAGAGGGGAGGTTGAGATTGGATACTAGGGAAAATTTCTTCACTGAAAGGGTTGTCAAGCACTGGAACAGGCTGCCCGGGGAGTGGTGGAGTCACCATCTCTGGAGGAATTTAAAAGACGTGTAGGTGTGGTGCTTGGGGACATGGGTTAGTGGTGGGCTTGGCAGTGTGAGGTTACAGTTGGACTTTGATGATCTTAAAGTTCCTTTCCAACCTGAATGATTCTATGATGCTGTAACTTCCTCTAGAGACCTAAACCTTCATTTTGGGTCTGTTTTGCCAGAAGAGAGAATCACTCCAGTCCAGTTTCTCTCTCTTCAAAGATTATGCTCTAAAAGTAGACAAGGTCAAATTCAGATTAAGGGAAATGCCCAAGGACTCATACGAAATGCTCCAACCATCACCAGGGCTGCTGCCACATCCTCTGCTGTAGGCACCCATTCTCAGGAGAAGACTGGACTCTCTGGAGCCTGTGGATCAAGAGGTTTATGACATACAGCTCTGACCACAGACTGCTGTGCCTCAGTTTTCATGTTGTCTAGGTCAAATCACCAAACCGTTCCACTGGGCACAGAGCAGCTTTGAGTCAAACACTGGGCTTGATGAGTCCATCTGAGCCACGCAGGGAAGCTGGTGCATCATTCAGACAGATTGCCAGATTGCTCTTTGCATGCTCCCCTGCTTGCTTGATTGGATAAACTCTGGAAATCATGCTGCCAACAAGATGTTTGCCATCTAGTTCTTTAAGGATGAGTTAGTTGTTGGCACACAGGCGTCTAGTGGTGTTTGGACATTGTAGGATAGCGAACACATCCACTTGGGGCTTTCAGGTAGGACATAGGTCTTGATGGAGATGTCCTAGATGTCACCAAGGTGGAGATTCAAACCCATCTAAACAGGCATCCCGTGGTCAGGTAAGAAGGCATCTCAGGTGGCATTTGAGCTGCTTGGGAAACTCAAGCAAGCACTAGCACTGCCGGCACTTGATGGCAGGGCTCTTTAGATGACAACCTGCAGTGTCTGAGCAGTGAACTGGGCACCTCAAATGTTTGTTCTGCCTGGATCTTCTCAGAAAAAAACTGTGCATGTTGCTCCTCCCAGACAGCCTCTCTCTTCCAGACACGCTGTCGGTGCTCCTGGTCAGTGTCAGCACTCTGACTTGCACTTTCCTGCCCACTTCTCTCCTCCTCCCCAGTCTTCTCCTTGTTTTCTCTTCTTTGTTCTCATGTTTGCCCCATACCAACCTCTTTCTCCTGTGCCATGGCCAGACAAACTCCTCTTGCCTAAATTTTTCCTGCATTATTTAGGAGAGGGAAGTACTGATTGCAGGGCTTGTATCACCCGCGTTTCTAGGGCCCACCCCTCCAAGCTGGGAAATTCAAGGGGTTGCAGCTGCGGAGAAGCTGCAGGAGGACTCAGCAGTGCAGGCAGGGTTAGCCCTGGAGTATTTTACTCTATTTCTTTAAAGTGCCATGATTTGTTACTCTCTCCTTGTGGTTTCTGCACTGCTAGCTTTGACCGGGTCACACATCAACCCCTTGCTCCCGACATGTCTCTAGAGGATGTTTTATATTATATATTCAGAGACCAAGGAACCAGATAATTAACAGCTGTGCTGCTTGCAGGAAATAGTTTCCATCCTCCCGGGAAGCAACACTCTCCCCTTTGAACCTCTTCTTCCCCGCTTGTCTTGTTAGGGAGAGGGCAGTACCCATCCGCTTCAGATTCCCTGGGTAACCAGGGGAGGTCTGAGCAAGAGCTGGTGTGGGTCAGGGGCTTTGCACCTTTCAGAGCCAGCTTCGGTTGTATAGCTTGGTTGTTCTCCTTCATCCACATTTCTGGAGTACAGAGGGGTGAGGGTATTCGTACCTGTTTTTCCTTCCAAGAGGATGCTGCCCCTCTCACCTCCCTTTGTGAAAAGATACAATTTTTTTATTGTAATTTAAATATGACGTGCTGATAGGGAACAGGTGCTGAAAGTTCAGCTCAGGAAGTCCCAAAACCCATAATAATTACAGACTGGGACAATACTTGGAGATGTGTCCTACACTTGCTCTTGTGCTCTTCTCCAGGTGTCTGCTCATGGCCATGGCTGCACACAGGACACTGGGTTGGGACCACCACGGCTGGTGAGTACGGCTGCTCTTACAGTCTCACATCTCGTACTGGCAGAGGGGCTTCACTCCTGAGAGCTGTATGTGGAGTGACTTTCTGGATTATCAAAGGCTTTCTGAGAAACAGAGAGGTGAAAATAGCACAGCTGAGGGAAAAACACCCAAGGGGTCTTCTTGGGAGTGTGGACGTTGGGATGGGTCTATGCATGTGTGCATGCACGGGACTGAAATGGAAACAGAGAGCACACCACCCTGGCTGCATACTGTATGGTGGATCTGGAGTGATGACGGTGACTCTCAGACTTCTATTGCAATCACTAGAACATCCGGCTTTGCAGCAGAAGGTTATATTTTTTATATGAATGATAAATTTTTCTTATAAAAAAGGGAGAAAGCCATGGTTTTAAGGTATCTACAAGTGCCTGTGACTGTGAGGATAACTTGGATGCTCCTGCAGGATGCTCTGAGGTAGGGGAGGTGGACAGTGAGGAGACTGATGAAAGTGGCTGGAAGCACCGCAGCCCTGCTTAGCTTGCACCTTCCTGGAACTATTTCCATAGCAGGTGTTTCTTTAGGATCAAAGCCAAAAACCCATAGAAAAGGTCTGAAAAACTCCAGCACAAACATCTCAGTTCTTCTCCTGTCTGCTACTGCCTTCTGTACAAGAGTATGGTCAAGGACATGGGTCGTGGGAAGGAACCACTCAAGCAGTGGCCTATGTCAATGGGTTGTGGTGGGATGGGTGCCTCCAGACAGCATCCTTCAGGCAGGTGCATTGGCTCTGGTCACCAGGCTGTCACCAGTGGATTAACCCCAGCCTTGTCCAAGGGCCAGCTCTCCAAGGTGACCACCCTGCTGTGAGAACCTTACCTGCAAACGTAGTTTTCCCGGCAAGAGTCCAGAGGTGCCAGGCAGTTGGGCTTCTCCTTGGACTCGTAGGAGCAGGCAGGAACGATGGTCTGCCGCCGGCGTTCGGCACAGGCCGTGTCATCGCAGGGGCAGAAGAGCAGCTCGTGGGTGTACTCAGGTGGCACGCGGTCGAAGAACTTGCGCAGAGCCTTGTGGCACTTGGAGCGATTGCAGGTGTCGGCCCGGGCCAGGCGCCGGATGCAGAAGGAGACATACTCTGTCCGCAGCCGCTGGCACATCTCGTCCACGTTGCAGGCTTTGGCAGCATCCAGGCACCTGTTCACCTGGGTCACCTCGTTCTCAGACCCTGTGGTGGGAGATGGTGATGGGGTTTTGTGCCGACCTCCTCACCAGCAGCACCACCACCCTATGCGCCACCATCCCCATCCTGTTCCCATCCATGGTGAGGTGACCACCACCTCCGGGAAGGCAGTGGCCAGGGTGAAGTCCACGTTTGGTTTCTGTGTCCCAGCAGGGCCAAATTCCCCTTCTATACTCACCATCCCCAGGAGGTGCCACGGCCACACAACAAACCTCACACTCCTGAGCCTACCCCACCAAGCTCCTACTTTTATGAAATTAAGCTTTTCTCTACCTTGAGTGTCTTACAACACTTTACCAACATGAATTAACCAGCCTGAGTCCTGAGAAGACAGTAGTTATTAGAAACTGCATCTATTTGGGGACATGGGTGGATCCACCAGTGTGATGGTTCCAAAATGCTGCCGAAGACCAAACAATAAGTCAGTGGCAAAGCTGGGTCTCCTGATACATGGGTGGTCTGCACTAACCCTTGCACTCCATCCTCCCTATCATGTGCAATGAGTTTCCTTCAGGTCTCTGGAGGCTCGATTTGGCTTTGGCAGCAGCTTTATTATGTTCATCCCAGGACCTGCCCAACTGAGTGAGAGCTGTCCAGTTCTCAAAGCCCCACAGCAGTGTTCTGGTTTCCCCTATCCAGACCAATCCAACCCAGTATGCCCACCTTCTAAGCAGTGACACCACCTTTATGGGATGGAGATCAACCATCCTGCAACCTAACCTGATGCGCTAGGACCTTGATGCTACCTGCATGTGAGCACACGTGGGTATCTCTCCACACCCTTTGCAAGGTCACCTCTTTGCTGGCTTCGGTGAAATCTCTCTACGTTTCCGTCCTCTTAACCAAGAGAGGAACAAGAGTCCAGGATTAGCAAAAAAAACCCCAAACTTGCAGCAGAGGGAAGAATCAGGAAAATAAAGCAAAAACTACGATGAGCAATGAAAAACAACCTGTCTGCGGTAGGCAAATAGGGGTCTGGTGAGTTTATATGCCAACGACCTCCTCTGCAAATAGGGGAATAGATAAGAGTGAAAGATATTTGTATAAAGCTGGTTCTAGGGCTCTTTCAAAACTGGTTAGGGCTCTTTTTGCAGAGGGGGGAAATGCTACAGAGCCCCTGGTAGGAGTCAGTTGAGGCTCTGTCTGATCGGAGAGATAAGATGAGGGTCCTCCAAGCGTGAGTCAGAAAATGAATTTGAAGCCATTTTTCACCCCTCTGAATTAAGCCCATGACCTGAAGCACAGTAGAAGGACTTTCTCCCCAGCAGAGAAGGACTTTTCACAGGAAAATGTTAAATTTCCAATGCAGAGTCAAGCCCTATCTTTGGCCGGGAGTTACAGCCAGCCAGTCACTGCTGACAAGTGTTGAAACACTGGCAGTCACTCCGAGCACTTCAAAACTGGCTGCCCTCCTTCATTTTCACTGACGTTATCAGATTCTCCTTCTCCGAGCATTTATTTTTTTCCCTTCCCCTTGTCCCCACTGTTTGCAATGGGCTGGAAGTCAGATTCCAACTGATGCTCAGTGTGTTCCTACGGCGTAGATACTTCCCTTGAAAAATGCCCAGAGGTGAATATAGTCAGAGCATCGGTTTGTGTTGGGGAGCTGTCAGCAAATGTGTAGGAAACAGTTTCTGGGAAATGTTTCATTACCCATTCCGTTAATGAATCACAGGGAACACACGAGCTTTTCTCCTCTTCCCACGCAACACCGGAGGATGTGCTTTTTAAAATCACCACTACAATTACAGCAGTGGGATTAATTCCGTTTGTACTTTTTTTTTTTTAATAGTGGCCATATATTGTTTACGCAAAACTGGGTTAAAAATATCTGTTGCTCTGACTTGGCATGGGGTCATGGGGATGTCTGATGTTTCAGCAAGTTATTGGGATTTTTTTTTTTTTGATGATTTGGAAGAGGGTCCTTTGGCAATGCTGACTGTATAATATTGGACACTGGACAGGCACAAGGCAGCAGGTCATAAGATGTGTTATAAAAGGTATTGATGAGTATAAATAGGGGAAAAAAAGGTTAAATGAAGAAATGTCATGTCCCTAGATGGATGCTGAGTCCTTTGGTACATAGCGCTGGTCTGGTCCCATCTGTTTTGTTGCCCAACAAGTTTCAGTCTGCTTTGAGAACCTGACAATATGTGTTAACCATGCATAAAAATCCCCATTCCTGGATTTCACCGTGCTCTGAAGAGCCCTGTAGGACCCCCAGTGAAAGAGGAAAAACTCTTGTACAGAAGGCCATGACCCGGCAAACAGCTTTGTGCATGCTTCACTTCCACGCACAAATCAGTCAAGTAGAGTCAATAAGAAGATGTCAGGTCAGGGAGCACCCCCTCTCTTTCCCCTCGCTGTTCAGATTGTCGAGGGCTGATGGGTTAATTTGCTCCTGGACATTTTCACCTAACAAGTGCCTCACTATCTCGGGGACTGCAGCCATCCATCGGCTGCAGGGATACGCTGCTCCTTGCTCGCTTGGCTGCACCCCAGCTGTGGATGTCACCCCAGGGTCAGGTGCACATTTGGGAAGAGCTGCAAGAGGACAGATGTTTTGGCACATCTGCCAGAGTACATTACCTGCTCCAAGACGGGCAGTTTGTTAACAAAAATCACCATCGATGAAGCTTCCCCGCGGCTGTGGTGCATAAGCAGAGCTGAACGGTGGTTGTGGTGGCAGCTGTGATGTTGGTGATGGATGGTTTAACAGCCACCGTGCTGACCTTTTAACTGCGGAGCTGGGGGTTCGTGCCCCCGAGGGGGTTAAAAGGTGTTGGGCAGCTCTGCTCACGTTGTTAAGCAGATTACATGATGCAGAGCAGAACATGGGTCTGAGTCCTGAGGTTGCCCTCGGGGCACGGGGTTAATGGCTGTGGCTGGGATCAACCAGTAGGTTGGGTTATTTTTTCCCTGCAGAGTTTGACCCTGTGATGATTGTGGAAGTACATTCTCATACCTAGCGATACCCAAACAGCAGGGCGTCTACATGGCACATCCACCTGCTATGGAGAACCAGCTCACCTGTGATGGCTCATTGGAAGAAGCCTTCCTGCCGTGTCCCTCAGTGCAGACAAATAAAAGCCAAAGAACAAAAATTACAAGTGTTTCTTCCTAGGACATGTTTTACCAACAGTTTAGCCCAGGTATCATAATCAGCTTCTTGGAAAAACGATTGCAAGATCTCAGCAATGTTTTGTCAAGAGACCACAAAGGACTGCCCTCTCCCCTCCTACCTGCAGTGATGGACGCCAGCCGGACGTAATCAAAGCCTCTGATGAACGGCTCGTAGGGGGAACTCTCCAGCACGTTCATGCCTGGGTTGAAAAGAGAAGTTAGTGAGAAGGCAACTGAGGCTCCTGAGGGATGTCTGAGACGAGGTTCAACAGATGCAGTGCAAATTTTTTGGTGGGTCCAAGGGGACATGTGCTCTAAAGGCCATAAGTAAATGGATACTCAGACTCACAGGAGCTGATGTATGGCCGTATCCTTAGAGATATAAAAATATATATATATAAAAATACACCACAGCTTTGGAGTAGGACAGCATCTCAAGGAACTGTTGAGTTGCAACCCTCTACAGCTCAAGTCTTGGACCCCTTTGCAGCGATTACCACTAAGGATGGCAGACTGCAGACAGGCTCTGGCTCGTGGGCAGAGTTCAAACCATCAGCTCACTGCATCCATGGGGTTTCCATCACCATTCTTGCTGTTTCCTATATGTCCCTCCCTGGGTCAATGGTCCTCACCTGTTTCTAGGACGCAGCCAGGGCTGTCTGTGTGGCAACACACCCGTCTTTGTATTTATTAACACCTCTCCCCTTCTCCTTGCCAACAGCTCTTTCTTACTCAGCATAGAGCTAATGACCCGCAGCTCCCACAGAAACTTCCCCTCTTCATTTCCAAGTTGCTGGGAAGCTAATTTTATTCAATCGGTGCTTCCCTTTCATCCGCTCAATGGTCTGTAATGCCCCGTCATCCTGATGGATACCGCGGAATATTATTGTAGCAAACAGCTCAGTATGGTTTGTTTTTTTTATGAGACATTTAGATGGATATGGACAGCAGCGGCAGATGTACTGGCTGGGATAAAAGGACCATCAAACCTCGTGCTCGGGGCATATGCTGATCACCAGCTGCGGTCAGGAAGGAACGGCTCCTGGGGTACGCAGCCCCGTGCAATTACCACAGGTGGGTTACAAGGCAGCTTTTACACCTTCATTGAAATATCTTGCATCGTTACTGACTGGAGAGGGGCCCATTTGTATGTTCAGCGTAGCAGTTTTATGTCCTGATGATATAGCACCTTATCAGAGAATTGTTATCGGGTTGTCATCGTGTTATTGTGTCTCCAAATGGGAAGGTGGCTAAACACAGGCGTGCTCAGGAGAAGCTGAGTAAATAGGATGCTTTGTAAATTCCCTGAGCACACACTTCTACAATTGATTTTACAAGAGGGCTTCTAGGAAGCTTTTTACAGCCTCCTGGGTACGTGTGACTGAGAGACAAAGACCTACACGGAGCATGCGGATTGGTTTCCTTCCTCAGTCAGTTGAACCTGTGTAAGGACCCTGAAACATGTGACTATTGTGAAATATATCCCCCGGGGGAAATTAAGGCAAAGAAATCAGAGGTTTGAGAGTGTGAATCTGCATTGCAAGTGAAGTCAGCGCATGAAAAAATGTGGGGCTCAGGACACAACAGCAGAGAAGCTGGGCAGAGTCTTGGCAGTCTCACATAACAGCCCTCCCACAGCCATCCCCAGGATGTCTCAAGCTGCTGGGCAGGAAACCCGTCCAGCCTGGCCATCCAGCAGTAGGCCATCTCCCACTAGCCCAGGTTGCCCAAAGCCTCATCCAGCCTGGCCTTGAACCCCTCCAGGGATGGGGCATCCACAGCTTCTCTGGGCAACCTGGGCCACTGCCTCACCCCCCGCACAGGAAAAAATTTCTTCCCAAGATCTCAGCTCAATCTCCCCTCTTGCAGCTTCAAACCGTTCCCCCTCGTCCTGTCCCTGCACCCCCTGACCCAGAGCCCCCCCAGCTCTCCTGTAGCCCCCTTTCAGCACTGGAAGGTGCTGGAAGGTCTCCCCGGAGCCTTCTCTTCTCCAGGCTGCACACCTCCAACTCTCTCAGCCTGTCCTCGCACGGGAGCTGTTCCAGCCCTTGGACCATGTCCGGGGCTCCTCTGGACTCACTTCAAGACGCATTGCCGTGCATTTCTGAATCAAAACCCATGAGCAGGCACTGCCCTCTTACTCTTTATCAGGTTTATTGGTTCCATGACTGATACTCATCACAGACAGGTGTATGCTGGCTGCAGATGGGAGAGAGCGAGTTACAGTGGGGCACAAACTATTGCTTGACTTCTTTGCTCAACAGATAACAGAAATTAACGCAGTCTGAGTATAATCCTGGGAAGGCAAGGCCTCCACACACCGTGAGCTGTGCTCACAAAACAGGGTGAACCATGTAAGTGACCAAGGTGGGCAGTGATAGGCAGAACCAGGGAAGCCTGATGTCCAGCAGAGCTGTAGGTCTTAATTAGGTCCCCTGGTGCCTCGTAAGGCTCTAATTAACAGACTCTATAAAAAACCTTCCATGGTTGGGACATTCACAACATTTGGTTGAAGCTGCCCAGTGGCTATCAGCCAGTTCCTCTTTCATTCCTTTAAAATTAACGAAGATGAACAGCCAGACGGATGCCTGCACAGTCACCTAAGCCTTGTTTCCAAGGAAGCCAGGCTCAGAGATAGCTCAAGGAATTCGGATGGACATCTTACACTTCTCGAGTGTTGATTCACAAACCCCAACACGTGGGGTGACCTGCCAGACAAAAGTCAACATTGTGCGTTCTCGGTAAGGGGCTCTGACAAGGCGCGTGTGTGCGAAATACCAGCCTGGCAACATCCGAACAGGCAAGAAAGGGAATTAAATTGGCTTTTAAAATCAATCACCATTTTAGCTTTGCTTAAAGGCCTTTTCCAACCTAAATGATTCCATGATTCTGTATTGAAAGGAGCGGGGGAGAACATGAAGAGGTTGAAGCAGCACAAAGTGATTCACCAGGAAGGTGAGGGTTGATAGGTGGGGATGGGTTATACATTTAATCTCTGTGCTGGGATTTTAGGGATATAAATGAGGAGCTGATGACCCTGTGGAACACACGTGGATGTGTGACCCCTCCTAAGGCTGCATTGTAGGTTTGCATTTTGTCTTTGTAACTAAAAATTACAGCTTAAAACCGGAGAAAGAACACACTGTAGATATTTGGTTCAGCAAACAGAATCTGTGTAAGGCAATTATAATTTTTTTGTTGAAATAAGTAGCTGAAGTTCTACGATGGTATGAACAGGCTCCATGTCTGTGGTCCTACATACCCCTGATCTGCTCAGATGGGACAAAGAAGAGCGCAGCAAACATGAGCACCAATTTTAGGGGTTGTGAATCACTCCCTAGGCTCCATTGCCTGGTTTCCATGGACCCATGGAGCTTGGATGCTTGTCATACAAGCAGGCACCCATGTGTAGACATGTCAAATGGGGTCATCTTTAATCTGAAAGAGGGGAGATTGAGATATCGGGAAGAAATGTTTTCCTGTGCGGGGGGTGAGGCAGTGGCCCAGGTTGCCCAGAGAAGCTGTGGATGCCCCATCCCTGGAGGGGTTCAAGGCCAGGCTGGATGAGGCTTTGGGCAACCTGGGCTGGTGGGAGGTGTCCCTGCCCATGGCAGGGGGTGGCACTGGATGATCTTGAAGGTCCCTTCCAACCCAAACCGTTCTGTGATTCCGTTTTCTTTCAGCTAGACTTGTGTGTTTCTGTAGCTTGAAGCCCAAGGGGAACCATTTCTTTGTTGGACTACAGTCAGGGCCCAAATAACACTATCAACAATAATAACATAATAATAATAATATTGATAAAAATTAAAGGACTGATCCAGATAACACCACATATTGCCATTTCTAAACCATCGCAAGGAGATCAGGGACTGAAGGTGAGGATTACAAGAAGGACATTGAGGTGCTGGAGCAGGTCCAGAGAAGGGCGACGGAGCTGGGGAAGGGTCTGGAGCACAGGGCTGACGAGGAGCGGCTGAGGGAGCTGGGGGTGTTTAGTCTGGAGAAGAGGAGGCTGAGAGGAGACCTCATCACTCTCTACAACTGCCTGAAAGGAGGGTGCAGTGAGGTGGGTGCTGGCCTCTTCTCTAAAGCAACAAGTGATGGGAGAAGAGGAAACGGCCTCAAGTCGCACCAGGGGAGGTTTAGGCCGGATATTAGAAAAAATTTCTTCACTGCAAGAGTGATCAGGCATTGGAACAGGCTGCCCAGGGCAGTGGTGGAGTCACCATCCCTGGAGGGGTTCAAGAAACGTGTAGATGTGGTGCTTGGGGACATGGGTTAGTGGGTTGGGTGGTGTT
>WKFP01014230.1:57577-82272 GCA_011057875.1 Pterocles orientalis
CCTTAAGAAGAGCGTGTGACACATCAGAGCTCTCCATTGCGACAGTGAAAGCAAGAGTCCTGATGAGGTCTTTTTCTAAGCAAGATCTGGCTATAGCAGCCCCAAAGATAGAAATCCATCCCCCACTGAAGGGGGGGGTGTGTGTTTTTAAGCATGTTGCCACCCTAAATTGTGGTGAAAAGGGGCAATTTTAGATGGGAAGTTGGAGAATTCAAAAAAGTCATAGAATCATAGAATGGTTTGGGTTGGAAGGCACCTTTAAAGGTCCAACCCACCCTGCAGTGAGAAAGGACATCTCCAACTAGATCGGGTTGCTCAGAGTCCCATCCAACCTGACCTTGAGTGTTTCCAGGGATGGGGCATCTACCACCTCTCTGGGCAGCCAATTATAATTGCGATGTTGATGACTTGTGTTATGCCACCATCAAGAGGATAATGACCTCCATCAGCTGAGTTTGACCCACAGAAAGGAAAAAAAAAGACCCTGTCCAGGTATAAGTCTAAGGATGGAATAAGTGGGGCATTCTGCAAGCGGATGCAGGAAGCATGGGGCAAGGGCGGCACAATCCTATGTAGACACATGCAAAAACAAATGGAGGGCTATATATGGGAGAACTGGGAGAACTAAAGAATAATTTACTCAAAACAGTATTCATGACATCAGCAACATGCTAAAGATTTAGAGCAGTCTCCCCTACTTGGATTACATGCTCAAGTTCATCATCACTAATTGCCTTGGGGCTGATTTTCCAGTGTTTAGAGGAAAGAAAGTGTTTCATGCTCCAACTATTGGTACAGGCATTTCTCTGCTGCTTCTAATGGCTACAAGTAATCTTCTGAATGCAGAGCTCTTAGCTATAGTCACTGGGCTGTGAGAACCCCAAAGAGCTTAGTACCATGGGTTTTGGGGTTCCTCAACAGCCCACACCTGTAGCAAGATTTATATTTAGAAGAAATGTTTCAAAAGCCAATATTGAGATTGGAGATTGGGGAATGTGCTGTTAACATGTTCTCTTGGTCTCTATTTCCTAGATCAACACGAGTGTAAAGCCCTTTATATCGCCCTCTTTTGCAAACAGAAATTCTCGCATGGCAGTTTGAGCTCGACTGCCACTAAAACAGCATTCAGGGGTCATCAGCGACAGAGCCCGGAGTAACTGAGCTCCTCAGCTACCATTTCATTTTGTGTATGTATTTTTATACATCTGTCTGCCTGTCTGTGCCTCAAGATCAGCTCAGCTTCCCAGCCCAGATGTGAATAAGCAAGGCAGTCTAATTCTCATCTCTCTGAGCAAAATTTCAGCTAGCAACAATCAGTGCCTTAAAGGCAGTCTTGGTAAGTCCAGCAGAGCGAGATACAGATCTTTTTCAGAGTTTGTAATGGTCTTACACACACATATAAACATATATATGTAATTTTTTAACTCCCTGAATTCCACTTTGCTCTATATCATTTGACTGAGGAATTCTGGCATTCACCAACTCTTCAAAAATCTTGCAAAGTCCTGTTGGTTAAGTATGGACCACGGTAAAACATGATCATTTCTGGAAGCCCATTCCTACCAGAAAAAGTTTTACTGTTTCCTACAAAATACCTTAACAGAAGAGTGTCCAATGAGACAGTCCCAGAGTACCCTGGGTAATCCACCAGACCCACCATATCTAACCCATCACCGTTGTTTTTTTCTCTCTGAGGTAGAAATTATTGACACATTTCATGCCGATACATTTTCTTAATTTCTATATCCCTTTGTGGCCACTGCAAAACATTTTTCAAGATCTCCCAGATTCTACAGAATACCTCGGGCTGTATTATTTTTGGCACAACTCATTTTTTGCATCTGTACGCTATACTGGCAATTACAGAAAGCTCTGATTCGAATGGATATGTAACTCCCAAGTCTTCTTTCAGCGACAGTGTTAATAACTTTCTGCAATGCCTTCTCTTTTGCCGTGGCCTCCAGAAGTTTATTCCCCACTGCGTCTGAGACAAGAGAAATCTCTTCCAACAGATTTGCATGCATTATGCTGTTCTCCATGTAGTCTTCACAAACAGACTCATCAAACCCTCTCAGGACCATGCCTGCTCTCAGCTCTTGTGTTCCTGGTTTGGACGCTACTCAATGTGCATGGATGCAGCTGGAAAATGACCACTAAGCACCCTTCTGCTTTCTGGCAGCTGGATGAGCTCTTTGCTTTGGGAACAATGAATTTAGGGTCATTTTCTCTTGGGATTCATCTTCCCTACCTGAATATTTTTCTTTAACGTCTTCCGCAGCAAAGTCATCCCTCTGTTTATTAAGATGCTGTTCCCAGAATATTTCTGAAAACCAACACCACCAGTCTGCAAAGTGCACCAGAGTTTTGTCCTGAGTCATTTGCAGAGGGGTGCACTGGCCAGGTGGACCACTTTTGGGTGACACAGCTTGCCAAAACTCAGGTGCTTGCTTTCTTTTCTCTTTGGCTTTCAAAACCACCTGCCCAGGTTGGCAGTCCTGTTTCATTTTCAGTCCTTCTGCATAACACCCCAGAAAGAAGAGTTGTCATCTTGTTTTATTCCAGGGACCAAACTCTGCAAATCTTTCTTATCTGTCCAAGCAGCGTTTCTGTAATTGCCTGGTTTTGGCCAGAGCATGTGTGTGTGTCAATTCACTTGCACTTTCTCCCAAATATCTCATGTTTCTGATTTTAAATTAGATTTCTCTTGCCATGTCCCATTTCCTGACCCATTTCTGCAGCCTTTTGTTGCCTTCCCCTTTTTATGCCCCCCTGACAGTCTTTCAGGATATCATCTATATGTATTGCAATGCCCTCATTTTCTTCAAACAGCTCTTGAGCTTTCCTGTCAAAAGTCTCGGGAGCGAGTTAAAACCCAGAGGGAAATTTGTAGAAGTCACATCTCCCATCAGGGGCATTGAAAACGCAAACTTTCAAAGTCTTCTTGGTCAGGGCAATTTGCAAGGACCCCAAAGGGGCAGCTAACAACGTAAAAAGAAAACACATCTCCAGCCATTGTCTTGAAAACATCTCCCTTGACAGGCAAAGGAAAATATTTTCTCTGAACGTTCTTATTGAGTTCTTTGGGATCTAATCTCAGTCCGAGGGACTTGTCCTTCTTTCCTGCTGTTCCCGGGGGCAGGCACATTGCAGCAACTTCTATTTTTAAAACTGATTTCCAGTGTCAGTGGATAGTCCAAGCCCTTCCCTTCATTTCTGTCTCATGATCAGTGGGGCATTTCTGGAGGCTGAGGCACAGAGCCCTTCGGATCTGACAGCTCAGATTTCTGTGTTTCGTTCACCAATGCCATTAAAGACATCATAATACTGTTTTATTTTTCCTTTTTTCTTTTTTAAACCAGATTCCTTCTTTCAATGACCTTACTTACAAGTCAGAACTTCATCTCTCTCTTGACTGTGATCCACCCACACTGCTGATGAATTTTATTTTTCAATTATTACAGTTTTAGCTTAACTTAACCCCCCCTTAATCCCAGCACTCCTCTTCCCTGGTCCACACTTCTTTGCACTTCCCTGCTCCTGATACCATCTGACGTTTCAGATTCTTTAAAGATGTAAACCTGAGAAAGGATTTACGTTGGGGAGAAAAAGAAAATAGTAAAAATCTTTCCATCTTTCTTGGTCTCTAATTGCTGTCCTAGGGAAGAGCTGTTACCTGGGAAGCAGTTGATGGAGCTAGGCTGAGGGCGTGGAGAGGGATGTCCATGTTGGTGATCCATTCATGGACTCGTGAATCAGGGACAGGAATGTATCTGGCATGCATGTCATGGGCTTCTCCTCTCTCTGAGTGCAAGACCCTGACCTGCTGTTGCCCAAGCCAGGATGTGTGGTGGGTGGTGAAGTTACTGGTACCTATCAGAGAGTCTGTGTATACCAGCTGCAAGAAATGGCAGAAAACGAACATCTTAGAATCACAGGATGGTTTGGGTTGGAAGGGACCTTCAAGATCATCCAGTGCCACCCCCTGCCATGGGCAGGGACACCTCCCACTAGCCCAGGTTGCCCAAAGCCTCATCCAGCCTGGCCTTGAACCCCTCCAGGGATGGGGCATCCACAACCTCTCTGGGCAACCTGGGCCACTGCCTCACGCCCCGCACAGGAAAACATTTCTTTCCAATATCTCAGTTCAATCTCCCCTCTTGCAGCTTATTCCCAATCCTCATCAAGAATGAGATCCCAAAGGAGTGGACAAAACAAAGACAAGTTCTTTTTAATGAAGCAAAAGGAGAAGCCAGGTGAATTATAGACCAATCACATGGATACGACTGGCCAGGAAAGTATGATTTTACTTTTGCCACGTATTTGTCATGGGTCCATATGATATGCCCATAGGAACAGCCTCTGAGCAATGATGGTAAAGTGGGTGCTCATGAATACTGTGCTCCAAGAAAAGTAGCAACGGCACATTTTCAGACTAAGAAGGTCTTCAGGGCTCTGTCCTGAGTCTGGTACTATTCAGTATTCTCATAATGACTCAGATGATGGAACAGAGAACAGATTTGTGTGATTTGTGGCTGACAGAAAACAAGGAGGGGGTCACAAGCAATGCGCAGGAGGAGACTGGAATTCAAAATTATCTTGACCTGTCAAAGGCAGCATGTGAAATCAGGAGGATGACACTGAACAGAAGCAAAAGTGACACTGGGCAACGCGAGTGGAGGGCAGGAGGAATAATTAAACCTAGGAAATGGGTAGTATGGGACACATGACCATGGGGTGGGAGGTGGTCACGGCTGAATAAGAAAACACAACAGGATGTAAACCAGAAAACACGAGGTCTGGTACAGGAGTGGTGCTTATTTATCTCAGGAAGGAATTTTCCTGCAATTCTCAGCTCCAGCGAGGCTTTAGCTGGAACTTGGGTCCACCTTTTTGATGGGACAACACATGCTGAGGGAGATTACCAGATCCCAGAGGAATTGTGTTAAAATTATAAGTGGTTTGGCAGGCTGAGGAAAGGCTGAAAGAACAGGGTTTGTTTAGTTTAGGATGAAAGCTGTGAAGAAACAAAATCAGAGCACTCAAATATGTAAACAAGACAGTTCAGAAGCGGACAGTGATAAATAGCCCTCCACTATCGTGGGATGTAAGATGAGAAGTAATTTTAAGTAAATGTGCAGCAAGGGAGATTTAGTTAGATATTAAGAAAAACGTTACATGGGAAGTTAAAAAGTGGAACAGATTCTGGAGGGTCTGTTTAATCCCCAGCAGTGGAATCATTTACAGAAGCATCTGCCAGAAACGACTCTTGCATCTTCCCTTCTCTGCTGGAGCAGCAGGCTTGGTACGTGCAATCCCTTCTCATTCTCCGTTCCTGCCACACTGTCCAGTTACAATTATTGAAGACCTTGTTGATGATGTGGACTTCCAGAGTGAGAACAACTCCCTCAAAATCAAAGAACCCACACTGGAGTCAGACCCAAATGAAAGGTGAATAAAGTCTCTGTGTCCCCCAGAGCAAGGCATCTCCTCCTTTTTGCAGTTAAGCTGATGTCGATCTGCAGTGACTTCACTGAAGTGTTCGAGATGAAGTTGTGTAAAACCAAAGCTGAGACGAGGGAAACCTGGTATTATGCAGATAATCACGCAGACTGGTGGTTAGGGACTCTCTTGGCAAGGAAAAGAAATGGGTTTGGAAGCCTTCCCATTGGGGAAGAGCTGTAACCACCACACTAGACCATGAAAGACACGACGTTTGAGACTGAATGCAGGGTTGGGCATGCACTGAGCGTGGCAATGGGGTCTCTCAGGACATTTAGCCATTTGAGTTATCCTGCTGAGGATGGTGGAGAGCCCTGTGCTGGGCAAGCTGACCAAGGCCCCCAGAACATCCATGTCTAGGGAAAGACGGTAGGATGTTTTCCCGTTTGTATTTAACTTTTAGATCCATGAGTGCCGCTGCCTTGTTCAGCAAATAGGTCTGGTCTGGCTGGCACCCCCTAAGAAGCAGCTGCCCACCTGTGTAATGAGGAGAGTAGCTCTTCACCAGGCTCTAACACGGCTTCTGAAGCTCTGTGGCTATCCATTGGCTACCCCAAATGTTGACATTTCCCCACCAAAGCTGCAAAAATGTGACTTTTTCTTTTAAAAAAGCACATTTCAGCACCCACTGGAAACCTGCGTCGTTCTTTGCCATCCTTGCCAGAGAGCCGAGGGAACTACTGATCAACAACTGAGCCCATCTGATCATTCCCTTCACCTCAGCACTGTCTCTGAAGGCAGAGCACGTAGCATCCCCTTGTCTGCTCCTGCCAATAGCAAAATAAGTGCGATGCCTTCAAAGGCAGAGGGAACATGAAGTTCAGCAGGTTCTCTGAAGCAGCTGTGATGCCCACTGCATCAAACACTCCTAAGAGCATGTCAACATTGCTGGTTCAGCAGGGCCAGGACTCATTGTCAGGTTACCATTCCCACTGTAGAGAAGCAAAGGGAAAATTACATTTTCTTTGTTTGATCTCTGGCATTTTCTGGATCAAGAAAGACCACGGGTGTTGAGTTTGAACTACTTCCAGGCTAGAATTTGTTAGCAAAAATGGACAGCACTTGGATCACACCTTCAGTGGTTTCAACACACACTTATCTATGCTGCGCATCACTCCATATAACGGAAAAACCTTCCAGCTCTGCCTGCAAAACACAAGAGCATCCAAGACGGGCCGAGACAACTGTGCAGACCTTGAGCATTCTTTGGTAAGGAGAGAATCTCACCCATTTTTAAAGGGTCGTTTGTCAATGAACTCTCTTCTTAATGTACCTCCTTAACACATTTAAACGACAGAGCATTCAGCACTGCGCTGTTACGATAGAGAGCCCAGCCATATGTCAAGCAGGAACTGTGACCCCTTTTTTCTGTGATTAAGTTCATTTTTGTTCCATCCACTTTTTGTTTTGTGCATGATTAACTGGTGAATAAAAAGCTCTTTTTGTTATTCTTCTTTGCAAGGGCTGAGGCAGTTTTAATCATATATAATTCAACACTTGCTACGCGATTTGCATCCCCTGGTTTAAGATGGATTTGGCACTAAACAAGCTCTCAATTATACTCCCCCACCTCTGTTTTCTCTGGAAGTCACAAAATTCATTCAAACAAAAGCTAAAACCCCCTGAAGCTTTATGAAGATGGATGATGATTAAAATCAAGGAACAGAGATCCTTCTCCTGACTTTACAAAATCGCAGGGTTCCAATATATGTTCTCCAGTGGTACTCTGCCAGGCAGCCTTGAGGTCAAAGATGAAATTCTGCACATGTCTGTACCAGCCCAGGTCATTGCATCTATCTAACACCCCTTCATCCCATGCCTACCCTTTTTGCTTCTGACACCAGACATGAAACACGAAGGCTGGAGTTTGCAAGCCCAAAGTGAGGCTGAATAAGGCAAAAACTGAGATTAGAGAAGGAAGCCAAGTTGGAAAAATTGGAGAAGCTTCTAGATAAAGAGAGGGAAAGGCTGTGAGAAATGAGCACTGATGAAAAATAGCTGAAATTTAGGTATATAGCTATATATGTATTTACATAGGCATGGATGCGTTTAAATGTCAGTATGTATACAGGTAGATAATAAATATTTCAGCATCACTGCAGAAAGGTAGTCGACACAGAGCTGATTAAGAGTTAGGCAATCCATAGAGGAACCTAAATTAAGTACTTGCTGTTACTCTCTGGTAACACTTCCATGCCTTCAGCAACTCCAGGAGAGAGCAGGGAGCCCCGCTTGGCTGTGATCACCCCCATAGCCAACGAGGCTGACGGGGGAAGACAGGCAACAAACACAGGGTGGGAGGTTGTGGACTCAGCTGTTGGTGGACGTGAAACTAGAGGGTACATCCCTTGGAGCTTAACCCTGGTCACACAGGAAGAGGGTGTTTGCTGAAGGTGCACCGAAGCAAAAAAAAGATGATGATGAAAATGTGAGTCCCAGGTGTCAAATGTGGCCAAAGCAGGGATCATTAACTCCAAAAAGTAGGAAGCTGATTAAAGAGAAGACCTCTGGCTTGTGTCAGGAATTAAATAAAGCATCTGGAGCCAGCCAGCTATTGCCAGAGCTTGCGTAAGGTGGGATGTGCTTTCACAGTGCAACGCTCAGCGAAGTGCCAGCAGTGTCACCTGCTATAAACACCGGCTCCCCTGGAAAGCAAGACTTTCGGAACACCAAGGAAGGAAACAGCATCCTAAAGTCATGACGTCTTCACCTGAGCTAGACCTGCACTTATGGCAATTACGTGTTCCTTCTATCCTAGAGATCCCAGGGGATGGAACAAAATTAAATCATAATAAGTTATTAAGCAAGGTTTGAACCTTCACGCTGAACTTTCTCCTTACGCCCTCCCTGTTTCTGTCCTGGAAATCTGTTTTCAGTCTCAGCTCAAATAACCAAAGAAGAATTTTGCTGGAAGAAATGATCTTGTAATCCAAGACAATTTGATCCATACAAGGGTCTAGTAACTTGCTCGAAGTTCTCTTACCCTTATAAAGCAAGAGTCCACCTGGGAACAGGAGCAGAATCCTAAAACTTAATTACTGGCTGCAGTACGGACACAATTATTTATAACACACTTCCAATGATTATTCATAGGTTTCGTATTGCGGGGGGAAGGTCACCGGGTTGCAAACAAGCCTGAAATTCAGAATTACTTGCTGAGGAGAGCTGGGGGAAGATGATTATGATGGATAATACAAGAGAAGAGCATAAGGGAAATTGATTATGAAGGTTTACCAGGAACATGTGGACTATTAAAAACTCTATTGCACATCAGTGAATTTCAGACACTCAAATCGACAAGACCTTTAAAGGTAAATCACACTTTCTATCATCTAATCAGCGCAGGTAGCAGTGTGTTTGGTCTCTCTTCCTTGCTGTCTGTTGACTTTGATTGGCTGGTTTAGAGAAGTTTAATGTTTAATCTGATATTAAGTGTCATGAATTTTGAATACGCCAGAGGCAGCTGAAAAAAAAAGCCAGAAGCAATAAAGTTCAGCTTTCCTCCTAACTGTCTTTATAAAGTCCAGATAATCACAGCTCTCCTTGAATGGCATTTGTTATTTCAATAACCTTTTTTTCCCCCCTACATGGCACATTGAGGCTACTCTTGGCCTCATGCTGCTCTGCTGAAGACAACACAAAATTGTGCCAGCATCTGACTGTGAGGACCCCCTTCCTCCATCACATGATGAGAAGTAATTCCGAGCTGTTTGGGACCTGGCCAGGGACAATACTACCAGTCAAGTCCAGTTCCTCTGCTGGCTTTCACCTTATAGAGTCATACTCCTGTTCGCAAGTGCTATTGCGGTCAGGGGCCAGCGTTCCTGGCTGTGTGTGCGGATAAACAATAAGGCAAAGGGCTGCAGCAGCTGCTTTTCATCTTCAAAGTGTTTTTTCAGCTGTGGATGAACTCGAGGTTCGCAGTGCCCGAGGAAGAATTAACCTCCTGCAGCATTTCCCCATGGTGTCCTGCTCAATAGCAGAATGGTCCCAATGCAGAAGAAGGTTGGGAAACACCAAAAGTGCAAGTGAATGCAGTGCCCTTGGGAAAGGAAGATTGCTACACCCATGTAAAACCACTGAAACCACAGGGGAGAGATGACAGCCAGGAGGGAATGGGCATGAGCCTGTCTTCCGACCAGCCCAACCCATGAAAAGCTGGTACCCTCTCAGAGGAGGATCCTGCTGGAGATGCAGAAGATGGGCATTTTTAAGATGTTGGTCAGTGCAAAATCCCTTGCTTGTGAGGTCTCACGTTGAGTTACTAGCAGCTGCTATGGAGCAAACGAGGCTGGGGAGAGGCGGCAAATTAAGGCAAGCATTGGGATTGTAGGATCGAAGGGTCTGTGTTGGATGAACAGAGGGTGGACATGGCTGTGGATCGGAACAGAGCTAATGTACGTGGTCTAGAAGTGGGTCAGTGTAAGTTTATTTGGAGTAAAGAACATTCATGGGTGGAAAAGGGGAAAGGTCTGAAGTGCTTGGCTGCTCCCCTACCAGGACCTGCATTACAGCATCACCGTTCTGCTGTGGTCAGCAAGTAGTTGATTAAATCCCTCAGTGCTGCCTGCGTGAGCGAGGCAGAGGCCCTTCAGAAAGCAGAAGGACTCTATGATTCACAAGTTCAGAGTTAAGGAGGTCAGAGATGCCTTACGCAGGCCAGAGGATTGCATCTGCTTACAGTGCTAATGGCCCTTATTTCTCTTTGGCTCGAGTGTATTTTCCAGAGAAGAGCCCCCCATTGATTGGAAGATCTCAAAAGAGAAAGAAATCTGCTATCACCCTGGGTAGTTTGATCCAATGGTTAATCATCCTTCTTGCCAAAATATTTATTTTTTGGCTCCTTGGGTTGTGTCTGGCCCAACTTCTTCCCCCATCTCTTGTTGCTGCTTTCCTTGTGTGGTTTAAATGTTTTTTCCCTTCCTATTGAAAACATTTTGATAACAGAATCACTGCACCACTCATCTCCCTTCTGCAACAACTTCATCCCTTAAAATCTCTGTCCCTGGAAGGTCTTTGTAGAATTACAAATGATTTCTGCAATGTTTTCATCCAATGTTTCAAAATCTGCCTCCCATTCACGTGGAGGGGGCTTGTTTCTACTCTTTTTGGCATCCCCCCCAAGCTGTGCTGGTCTGCTCCAGCTTGGAGTTTCCATTTCTGTGTCCATGAAGGTTTTGAGTCCTGCAAGGCCAGGCTGGATGAGGCTTTGGGCAACCTGGGCTAGTGGGAGGTGTCCCTGCCCATGGCAGGGGGTGGAACTGGATGATCTTGAAGGTCCCTTCCAACCCAAACCATTCTGATTCTATGATTCTATGCAACATCTCAGCAAATCATCAGGACTGCCTGTCCAACATGGCCCCTAACTCCTCCTCTCTCTGCCAAAAAGTCATCAGGATTGTGGTTTTCCTCCCATTCTAGAAGCCTGGACCCTGCATTCAGCTGTAGAAAGAGCTTGTTGTATCTTCCTCGCTTATGTACCCATGATGAGGATTTGTCTCTTCAGTTGCTCAATACCTCCACACTACAGATTATCTCATCCGAGAACAGTATCAATATTTTTAATCATGCAATTAAAGACCATATAAGAATGGGTATGCACCAGGGGAAAGGAGTTAAATTGCACAGACAGCCTGGGATCTGTCATCGCCTGTCTTTTGACTGCTTGGCTTTTCTACCTTAACCTTCTCCAATAAAATCAGACCATTCTCCATCTCTTCCCCTACAAGATATTAGCAGGTGTAACGTGCCTGTGACGGCCTCCCACTGTCTTCAGTATCTCCAAAATAAACACTTTGCAGCTTTGCAAATTACCCACAGGCATCTGATCTCCAGGCGTTGCTGAACCCCCTCCCTCCCCAAATGCTCTACACCTGAAGAACACACATGGGGTCAGTAGTGAAGACCACGTTGTATGCTTTATGCCTCATGAGGGGACACAGAACCTGTTTTGGAGAAGTGGCACATATAGCTGGTGGGATGGTGTGGTCTGCACACAACACATGAGCTTCAGATAAAGGCTCCTGGTCTAGTTGCTAGTCATGATACTGGAAATCCATCAACCTTCCCATGCCTCAGTTTCCCCAGCTGGGAGCTGGATTTGGAGATGCTGGATTCTACACAGGGAGCTGTGAGACCACAGGTTTACTGCCAGGTAAGTGAAAGCCAGGGGGTGTTTATTTCTAACAGTTTTGGAGTGAACCTGGAGCACTCCAGAGCTAGGTCCAGGCACCGTACCGAGGTGTCTGTGTGGCTGATTTACCTGAACAAGGTGATTTGCTCTTATGTCCTGACTGAGCCCAGGAGCAGACCCCAAAGGGCAGTGGCATTGATGGCACTCAGTGCTCACTGGGGCACAGAGAGCCTCCAGTGTTGAAGAAGGAACCAATTCGGAAGTGTCATGAAGCTCCTCAATCCTTGAGCGGGTTTGGAACTTTTCAGCCTAGTTTTGACTCTTTTCTGGAGCTGGATCCACTTTCTTTCAAGGTGTCTCTGTCACTGGTGACCACAGCCATCCTCTGAAGGGCTCATGCCATACTTCACCTAGTTCCACTTTTCTTGAAGCTCTTGTGGGGCACTTTTCAGGGACAGACTGAATGGGAACAGATTTGAGGAGGGTTGAACTTCTCTCTGGGCTGTGAAGCTCAGCTGGGTTCAGCAAGCACTGTGCCCTCAAGCCTCCTACATCTCCTACGAGTCTAGGCTGATGGTTGGGGGCCAGGTATTGAACTAGACGATGCTCTTGCTAGTGATGCAGGTTGCAAACTTAGTTGTCTACCAGCTCTAGGTCATGAACCCGCCACTGTTCCTCTCCATCCACCCTCCTCCTCCAGACAGTCCTTCTTTAGGTTGCTTTTGTGAGTTGGGAATTTTGTACTACACTCGTGCCAGCTCATGGCAATGCCGTTCTCTACGGAGAAATCCCCAATTTCATGAGATCAGAAGCTGACACAACTGAATGAAGACACGGCTGACTCAGACGACTGTACTGAAGCTATGCTGATCTACACCAGCCTGGGGGAAAGCCACAACGATTTTCCTCTCCCTTGACTGAGTAGCCACAGTGACAAGAGGCTGAATAGATGACAAAATGAAACAGATCATGAATCTAGAACACGCAGCTGGAATTTCCCCCAGCAGACTCACAATGTGAAACATCCACAAAAAGACCCGTGAAATATGAATTAATGTAAGGACAAGGTTTTAATCGCAGTTACACAACTTTAAAGCCACAGTAATTCCACGGAGCTCAGTCTGGTGGCTCTGAATTTTTGCTAATACCACAGAAGCCTCCAGTGCACAAGGAATAGACCTTGGTCTTCTTTTTGATGGTGTCGATCCTCCAGTGAAGTCAGTGGCATGAAAAAGTGTGAGATTAAAAGTAATTTTCATGGGCTCTGGCCCCTGCCAGCGGTCAGCAAGGTTGTTGCAGAATATCTGCTCTGAATATTCAGTGATGTCCTCTTTTTGGTGCAAATCAGGAATGACAAATATGAAAACGAAAATCAGGACACTTGGTTTTCATCAACCGCTTGTTTATATGGGACTGCATCAAACAGAACACCGCGGACTGACCTCCTGATGAGCACTGCAGGTATTTGGCAGCTCTGAGAGCAGAGCGGAGCCCTCCAAGCCGCGTTCAGCAGCAGAAAATCATGTGATGGATGTGCCTGTCACATCCCTCGCTTTGTGGCACAAGGTACATGGGACTTGCCCACTGCAAGCCCAGCTCTTCCCTGGTGTCAGCACAGCAAGGCCACCAGGTTGCATGAGGGATTATGGCTTGGGAGCAGCTGCTGGGTGATGATGTAGGGACATCCCATGTCCATTTTGCCTCTTGCTGGGGTCCTAACGATACCCAGATGTGCACACACACCAGGAGTGACTCCATACCATGACTAGTCCCAGCAGCCACCGCCCAAGGTAGCCCCAGCGCAGACAGACTCATAGACCTCTGCACTAACTCCTTCTTCACCAAGAGAGGAGAGGAAGAGCCCCAGAAATGAGCAGTCCTGCCCTGCATGCTTTTTGACTCCTTCCAGGCTGCGTGCATCCAGGTTTCCTTCCTGTAGACACCAAAGCGTAGGTCGAAGTAGAGCCTGGTGAGCACTGAGCCCTTGATGCGGCGTTGGGCCAAGGCAGAGCAACGGGCACGGGAACGAGAGATTTCTCCTGATCTTCTAGTTTGAGAGACACGTTCTTAAAATTGTAAAACACCTCTGGAAATGAGGTTCCCACGTCGCATAAGTGCTTCTGAACACAGAGTCCATTATGTGAACAATACAGTGGTACTTAGGTCCAGAAGAACAATAAATCAAGCAGGAAATCAATGTCACTTTTAGTAAATTAAGGAAAATACTGTATTGATGTTGTGTGTGCACGGCTGGGTAAAGCCACTGCCTCGTGGCTGCCCATGGAGAGGATAAGAGACCCCCTGTTAGCAGGAGAAAGCTTGCTGCTCGTGCCGTGGAGAGAGCAGTGAGTTTCGGGGGTTTAGTCCTAAATTTAGCAGCAGAGCCACTCCACAAAGCAGAATTGGCTATAAACCTCATTTAGACCAAAAAGAAGGGTTTTTTTTTCTTAAATTATCTAGCGACCCTTTCCCTCCTCCAGTTGAAACAACCTCTTCCCAACATTTTAGTTTGGGCAAGACCTATTTTGAGGGAAAAAAATTGTCCCAAATGGCAATTGTTATTTTTTTAGGAAAATCTGTTATCATTCATAAAAAATTCTTTTGCATATTTACAACAACTTTGACCACTGAATTCATTTCTAAACATGGATTGGGACAATCTAGGGTCAAAAATAAAGCCGTCTTTTAACTGAAGGTGGGGATACTGTGACTACAACGGGACTCGCGCTGCTGGTGATTTAAGGGACACTGGAGGTAGTGGGATGCTGAGAGTCACGGCCAGCTGGAGCATTCCCCGGCAGCAAGGGCTGACTGTCACCTACATGTCCCCTTTCGCCAGCCCAGCCTCATGGCACAAACTCAAACCCAAGGGCAGCTCGGGGATTTTGGCAGAGGGAATCCCCAAGCTCGGGGGATGCAGAAGCAGCAGCGGGACGTGGATCAGCCTCGGGCTCCATCAGCCTGGCTACGGCACGTGGGAAACTCAAGCGGCTTTTTGCCCAGGTGGTTTAAACTCGTTCCTTTCCCAGTTTTGGGAAATAGATTTTATTTTTTGTAGAAGTAAAACCAGTGCAAAAATAATCTCTCCAAGCAGTGCTGTGGGACTGAGCATTTCTTTTTTCTTACCCAAAGCTCTGGCCTTGCGAGAGTGATGCATGGACAAAGGGAAGAGGATAGATATTTTTTCCTTTAAATCAAAAACCTGAATGTCCCCAAACTAAGACAAAAGTGGCCTCTGACCTGTGGCCATGGTGAGTCCTGCAATCTGTCTCACTTCTGCTGGGAGTTTCGCCGCTGGAGTTCATCTCCCGGCATGCACTACAGCTGTAGCTCAGGATCCAAATCACCTCCTTTGCAGCCAAAAACGTTTTCTCTTTTGCCAAAAATTCAGCAGGCTGCCGGGACTGTCTTTCTTGCCTCTGGTTTTGTCAATATTTCCCACAGAGGGGAAACAAACTCCAAAGGTTTTGCAACCTGCTCTGCTCGGTTAGAATAACCTCCTGCTCGGTGGGTTTTGTTTTAAGGCTGAGGCTGTGGCCGGTGTCTGGAGTACCCCACAGCAAGCTCGTGTTTTGTTTTTGAAGTGAGTCAGAAGCTGCCCGGGTGGCCTTTGGATGCAGCCTACAAAGGGCTCTTTTATCAGACCGACCACACAGGACCATGGCCAAAATGCTTTTTGGTTGTGTATGTACCATCCTGGAAATGCATTATGCAGCGTATGCAATACAACATATGCATTATAGCATATACAATATGGCATATGCAATATGGCCCTTGGTGTGTTCAGCAGCTGCAGGGTCTGGTCACAGGCTCTACTCGGATAACATTTGGTTGTCAAATCTCCAGTATGTTGGAAGGATTTTTTTTTCAATCCTTTCGTATGCTGGCAGACTTGGGTTTGTGGTCACTGAGATCCAGGTGGTGGGACCTTTGGGGTTTGCAAGGACAGGAGAAGGTTGAAAAATTTACTAGAGTGTGGGCTGGTTTTTGTGGGCTTCTCTGAGCCAAAAGCAAGAGTGTTTACTTGGAATCACGCTCATGCCTTAATAGATTTGCATCTGACTTGCACTTTACACACCTCCATGATGTGTACGGCTCTACTTTTTCTCTTTCCCAGTGCTCAGAAAGTGTTTCGTAGCTCCTGATCTTCATCGAATCACAGAATCACAGGATGGTTTGGGTTGGAAGGGACCTTCAAGACCATCCAGTGCCACCCCCTGCCACGGGCAGGGACACCTCCCACTAGCCCAGGTTGCCCAAAGCCTCATCCAACCTGGCCTTGAACCCCTCCAGGGATGGGGCATCCACAGCTTCTCTGGGCAACCTGGGCCACTGCCTCACCACTAGCAAAGAGTCCCTTACCTTCAAAGGAAAATCCCCCTTTTCACAGCACCTTACACAGAGGATTTGGTAAGGCAGAGCTTGCTGAAAGCAACTTTGTGCTTCCTTTCCCCCTTGGTCATGTACACTTAGTAAATGTGCTTTTAATCTCATTAATGTTATTTGAAAGAAGCAGTGGTGGATGAATCATCTGATGCAAATGGAATAGTTTAGGGAATACATGCATTTTCATTAGCCTAACTTCTCCTCCAGCACTATGTATTAGCACGGAATTAACCCATTAATTCTATTGATTTCTATAAATATTGTGCAGTCCATCACTGCTCGAATCCCCATGGACTTCTTTCCAACCATCTATAGGAACTGGCTTGTTTAATCAACATTGCACAGCTAATTGAGGCAACTCTTTGGGTCATGAAGTGAAGAAGAAAATTGTTTCTAATTGAGAATACGGGAGGAATTTGGGGAGGGTGGATATAATTATTACTGCTGGAACAGGGCCAGGATGCCAGCGATCACACTCCCCTGATCTTGCCGAAAGTGCCATGGGAGTTGCACAACCGACAAAGGCAAGAGAAGATCAGTCCATCTGTTCTCCTGTCCCAAAATCCAGCCAGGTGGGAAACTTGTACCCTAAAATCCACTGAGATCTTTTCAAACATGTCTACCTGTTGCAAGCATGCATCAACCTCTATCATGGCAGTATCTGATTATCGAATCGTAGAATGGTTAGGGTTGGAAAGGACCTTAGGGATCATCTAGCTCTAATTATCCTTCCAATTATCCTATTGTACCCTCCATATCTGTCTTTGCAGCACCCTCTTTGCCCTGCGTAGATCTGCCACACTCTTCCCATCACCGTGAAGTTGATGGATGTTGTCTGGGATGGAACCACCTAAGGCAGTGGTCTCCCCTACACAGTGGTGAGAGGACGTGGTCAAAGTGCCACGTCCCCATGTAGGACAAGGAAAACTTCCCATATCTCTGCAACACCAAACATCTTCTGCCAGTTTAGTGCAGTGACACGAAAGGACGGCATCGCTCGGAGAAGTGCGGTAATCACGGGACGGGGAGGATCTCCTGAGACTGTCAAAGTTAAAGCAGGGTCATGAAGATGATCTTTCATGTTTCTAGCTCAAAGCCGTTGAGTTTTCCTTACCGCTCAGGTAGCAGGATGTCTCTGCTTCTTGTAGCCCTATGCTTGGAGGAGAGGATAAACGAAGTCTTTGATGTAAAAAAAAACCCAAATGAAAGCAAACATGACAAAGTTGCTCTTTAAACTCATCTTATTCACCAACATCTAGTTCTGGCAGTTTCCTCTCTGGGCAATCAGTGCAGCAAGCTCGCCCTCCTGTTGACTACACACGCTGAGACCATATCCATGACATTTTTTACAGCACTCTTCCAGCAATATTTTGTCTCAAATTGTCTTTGCAAACAGCTCTCTTTATCCCCTTCATCATAAGCCCTGCCTCATTTTCAGAAGCAAACTGAATCCTCTCTTTTGCATCCTGGCCTAATTATTAAACAACCCTGTCGACATATTCAGTCGTTTGCTGATATTTTACTCACAATTAGAAGTATGAATGTGCTCCATTAGGCTTCTAATATCCTTTATGCTCAGCCTGACATTTGGGGAGCTGTTTTATTACAGCTGACACTCCGGGAAATGGGGCTGTCATAGTTAGCATCAGTAATGGTGTTATTGACCCCAATTTTATGAATGCAGGAGGATGTCTGAATGTTACGCACTCGGGTATCCGGAGGGTTCTCACCGTCTCACACCAATGTCTGTTCTGGGAGCTCACACCCCCACCTTTCTGTGAAAGTCTGGGGGATTTTTCTCACTCCCCTAAAGCTCAGAGACACTTTTCTGATGAAGTGTTTGGCAACTAGCAAACACCAAAAAAAAAAAAAAAAAAAAAAAAAAAAAAAAAAAAGCTCAACAAGATAGTGAGGATTAAGGCTGAGTTTCTCATTGAAAAGCCTGCTGGCATGATGTTGATAAGCATCAAACACAACTGGGAATCCTCAGAGCTGTTCCCACTTCTGAAGCAGACTGATGGCACAGTCCTGGGCAAGTTACTTCCCTTCTCTGTTATTTCACTCTGGGTCTGACAGTGGTGGCCTCGTGATTTTTGTAGAACAGGAGGCTGTGAAGTCCCCTTCTATGTCACCACTTCTCTCTAAAGCATAGGGACAGATGGTCCTTGCTGCGGAGGTCTTCAAGACCAAGGCAGAAACCCTGATCATAGAATCACAGAATCATAGAATCACAGAATGGTTTGGGTTGGAAGGGACCTTCAAGCCCATCCAGTGCCACCCCCTGCCATGGGCAGGGACACCTCCCACTAGCCCAGGTTGCCCAAAGCCTCATCCAGCCTGGCCTTGAACCCCTCCAGGGATGGGGCATCCACAGCTTCTTTAGACACAACTTCTTTGGATGCCTTGGGATGCTATCAAGGATGCAGGAACTATACCATTAGGAGTTCCCACCTTTTCCCAAGAAGGAAAGGAAGCTTTCAGACCAAATCACCATTCAAAAAAAACCTTCACAAAAGTAGTTCTTTTTTTTTTTCCCAGCTGGGTCTGCCTCTGCCTGACCACACAGAGCCAGCCCCTTACCACCCCGCGTTGATAGTGAAGTTTAAGTGTCTCTCCTGCTCACCATAGCCCCCGCCCCAACACTCACACAACCCCTTCTGCAACAACAAAGCTCCAGCTTCTGCCTCTGAAAATTAAGTCTTATCTTCTCAAACCACTCCAGCTCCGCACACCTTGGATCCCATCTCTCCCTCTCATCTGACTTTAACAATAACACCATTCCCCCTCAGAAGGAGGAGGACGGAGCCCAGATAAAAGGAGCTGTTTAGCTGGCAGCAGCATTACCTTCCTTTGCCCTTTGATTTTTGATTTTTTGTTGTTGTTGTTGTCGTCGCTCTTGCATTTTTATTGAGCACCCGGGCTGAATGGCTGAATAAAATCAAACTTCCCAGCTGAGACCGCAGATGCTCAGCTGTGCATACCTTAGGGAAAAACGTGCGAAATTTCCATTTTGGCCAATTATTATGCGGGGGAATCTTTTATCCTGGTGAGAAGGTGGATAGGAGGAAGAAAAAAGCCTTTGGAGGTGCTAGTTATCTTTTAAAGGAACGTTGACCGTTTAGAACTGTTGACCCAAAACTTCAGCAGACACGAAGCAGCAGAGATCCTTCACAAATATGAGGATGAAGAGTTAAGAATTTAGCTGGGAATCTGGAGTTTTTGGTGTGGATACACTTACATTTATTTATGTACCACTGCAACTCTCTTTAGTGGGTGTATTTGTGATTTGTACTTTTTTTTTTTCCCCTGGACTTTGGAAATCAACTGGTTGGCTTGGGCTCACATTTCCATGAATTAAATTAATCCCAGGACAATAAGCACTCCTTCCTTCCACCCTTGCCAAGTGTGGATAGGTCCTGCACTGCTGCTCTTTGCACAAACTCCAGACTCAAAGCTCAGCTTTATTTATCTTGTTTGTGCTCAGTTAGACTTTCCAGACCCCTTTCCTGCTTTGCCTCTCGCCCTTCCTTATTCTGTTGGCTCACAACTGGGTCTCAGCCCTGGGGACCACTCGAGGTCCATGGTCACATCCTCAGATGGGTGACTCCCTGAATATTCAGTGATTAGAGGAAAATTTGTCAAACACAAACCACTGCAAGACCTGGGGTCACTCTGAACGCTGGAGAAGAAACTGGGAGTAACTTGTCATGATGCTCTTGCATCAAAGGCTTCAGCAGTAAGTTGATAAAACTTTTTTGGGGAACAAAATAATCATAGAAACACAGGATGGTTTGGGTTGGAAAGGACCTTAGAGATCATCCAGTGCCACCCCCTGCCATGGGCAGGGACACCTCCCACTGGCCCAGGTTGCCCAAAACCTCATCCAGCCTGGCCTTGAACCCCTCCAGGGATGGGGCATCCACAGCTTCTCTGGGCAACCTGGGCCAGTGTCTCACAATAATCTTATCCCCTTTGGGAACAAAATTAAATAAGTCCTAATCAAATAATTTCTGCAGGAGTTTGTAAAAGCCCCTTTACATCTGCCCTAGCCTCAACCATTCAAGCATCGTCACATCCATCCCTGCACACACATGCTGGGAAAATTCCTCCCTGGTGCTGCCACGAGGTCCTAGGGCATCATTCCACCCTGAGCGTGTCCACAGAGCTGGACTACTCCACCTCCATCCTTGCACAGACCTGAGCCAGCCCAGCAAGGACCAGTCCATCCACCTCGGTGGGGACTGAGCAGCAGGACTCAGGTGGGAGGCGGACAAGCTCGTCCTTAACTTTGATCAGAAGTATTTTGTCTCCAGGCATACAAATGAGCTTTTTAAAACCTGACTCTCCATCCCTCCTGCCCCAAGTTATTGACTCAGGGCTCCATGCTGTGAACGCTACCAGGGACTTGAGGTAGCATTGTTTTTTTCTCCCTTCTCTGTTAGCCAAGATATCACATCCCTTCTTACCCCAGGGGAGAGGCTGATACCTTCCTCCCTCCCTCACCTGCCTGATTAGCATCAGAAGCACTCTGGGCACGAACAACCCCAAGGACTAATCCTGGCAAACAATATCTTATGAGATGCTGACATCCTCCCCCGTGTTTGCGTTTTTCTTCTCCCTTCCTCCTCCCTCTTCTCAAAACATTTTCTCCTCCTGCTGGGTTCATCTCTCCATCTGTTGTCCGTTGTTTTTCCCTCCCCGCTGGGCTGAGAAGCTGATGTGGGGTTGCAACACAAAACCAGGCTTGTGCTCAGACCGAGCCTATCCTGCAGCATCGCCGAGCCCCTCTTCCCCCAGCATCTGCTCCAGGGAGTGTGGGTGCATTGCTGCTTGCAATTAATTCCTTATAAAGTCAGAACAGCGGCCACAAAGGAAGTGTAAGTTTGGGGAGGTTGATGCTTTCTGTTCAGTGGTTTGGGGTTTGCTCTTCCAGCTCCCCCGTAACTGGGAATTGCAGCTTTAACTCTGTCTATCCTTGGAGCTTGGACTGGAAGTGCACAGAAAGCGAACAGCAAAGGAGTCCTGGATCGGGTGCCTGTCCTGGTGGGATGAAGCTGCAGCATCCCCTGGGGGTCTTAAACAGGAGGGACTGGGTACAACCTCTGAGTCGGGAAGTTTTTTAAGCTGCTGATAATGTCAAGCTGGGAGCACAGGGAAGGGTCATGCTGGGCAGACCTTTGCTCTCTAGTCCTTAAATCACACGTTGACCCCGGGAAGCAGCGTTTAACCTCCTCTGGCCCCGATTTACATAGCAGCAGCCGTTCAGAGGTGCATCTCGCCCAGCAGCCCGTGTGCAGTGGTGACCCACAGAAGATGCATGAGGAAGACTATGAAAATGGGACCAGCGCATGATACCTTCCAGCCTTCAGCTATTTTCACCCTGTGGACACCCTGAGCAAAACATGGTTTCTAAGCAAGGCAGCGACTCTTGGGAGAACCCATCCGGTTTCCCCACAGACCCGTGTGAACATCCAGAATACCCCAGCATAACCCGCTCCACAGGTTGTCTCTCTGGTATCTGCATGATGCCATCTTACACCACTCCAGCAGACCCAGAGGGCCTTAAAACATCTACTCCATGGAGTAACAAGGAGGATAAACATCAATTAAAGACAGAGAAGGGGGGTCCCATCCCTACAACTTTACTTTTGATGGGTGTTTTGAAGGAAAGCTGCTGAATTATTGTAAAATTTTAAATTAACTCTGGAATGTTGTGTAGCTAGGCAATAGCTGGAAGGTCATAAGGTGTCTTAGAGCAGTAAATGTTTAACTGTATCTGTAATAGCTTAGGAGAAGAACAATCAGGTGAGGAAGAACATCTGCAAGCATTAATCGAAGAAATTAGTCAACCTTGTAAGAGTACAAAGACAAGAAAATTAATTGAGAAAAAGGGACACCACCGCACAGATTCAGAAGAAAGTTCAACTACCGGGCAACATGATGAAGACTACCTACTTCATCCCTCGACTACCAGAGGACCACAGAAGACCACCAGAAAGAACCTCTGCGCGTGGACAAAAGGACATTTGTGTATATTAATGAGTTTCAGGAAATCTTATATTTATGTAAAATAATTCCAGGAAATTTACTGAATATGTTTAAGTTTGCAACATATATTCTCTGCATTGTTTGGAGCACTTAAGGCAGAGCTATCCCCAGTGCTGTAAATAAAGGAATACCTGCCTAACATTTACAAACTCTGACTGTTGAGTTAATTTCTTTGATTCAGTTTTATACTGAAATTCCCATCAGGGAGCTTCCACCCTGGGTTCCTGGGGGTCCTTGGGTCCCAGCAGGGTTTCAACTAGTGTGTCCCTCCTCTGTCTGTCCTATGTCACCTGGCACCCAGAGGGATGGCTTACCAGCCCGCAAGCCTTCTCCATGGGCTGGGCTTCAATAAGGAGGGTTTTTCCAATGCAAGGGTCCTTCTTGCAAAAGGGATATTGCAAGAACCTCCGCCTCCCTCTAAGCGTTGCAGAGGTATCTGCAATGTGGGGCATCTCCTGGTAGTATGCTTCGACTCTAGCTAAAAGCAAGGTCTTCAGAAGACAATTAAGAGCATGGGACAAATGTCCCCAAGCAGGGCAAATGGAAAAAACACAAGTGTAGAGCAGGACTACCACCAGAAAGCGTGCTCAGCCTCATCAACACCACTGCCACTTCCAGATACACAGCACAGGGTTCTTATGAAACTCAAAATCATCTGATCCCCAGGGCTGTCCCTACTGAAAGGTCGTTCAGGAGGATAAACCCTCCCCTGGCTTTTTAAGTAGAATAAATAAGATACCGATGGGTGTTTAATACAATGAGCAAAACAAGTGCTGTGTAAAGGAGACTGCAAAAACTCCTTAAAAGGTTTCGAATGAAGTAAAAAATACGGAAAGGTTGAAAATGGAAATAAAGTTTTGTGATGCCAACAGGCTTGTCCTGTGGAAACAAGAGGAAAAGAAGGGGGGAAAAAAGAGTGGAAGGATTTAACTACTTGGCTTTGGTTTCTGGATTTTTTCTGCAAAATTTTGGAAAAAATTATCTTAGAGGGGAAAAAAATCAAGGGATATTTGGAGTGGCTGTGTAACAACAGTCCTGGGCCACAGGACGGCTGCAACCATGAGTCAGATTTTCAGTATCACTCTCTCTGCCTGAAGGTTGGTTTTTGAGGGGAGAAAGACTGAAAATGGGAGTGTAAATATGAGGGAATATATTGCAAATATGTAAAACACATACTGGTTTTTGAGAGGCTTGCTTTTCAATTTGGGGAGAGACATCTCAGGATGGGGAGACCTGGGGGACAAATGGACAAGAAAATAACCTGGAGAGCAAGACCCCAACTCAAAGACCCCCTGAGGAGGACTTCCAGCAGCCACATTCATGCACCAGCACAAGAGACATCAAATCCAGACCCTTAAACAAGGAACCGTGAGAGTCCTTCACCCATCCCACCTCCTCACCACTGCCTCCACCAAGGTCAGAAATCCCAAGGACTGCTGACTCCCACTGCCCTGCTCCCTGGTGCAGGGACACTAGCAGTGTTTAAAAGGGTTTCCCTTTTTTTCTGGAGCATGGGGAATGTTCCTTTTCCTTTCAAATGTCATTAAGTTTCTAGTGTTGGGATGGCTGAGAAAATCTGCATTAAATACACTCTGACAGCCCCCCAGGGGATAACCTTGAAGACTGGCTTCTCCCCAGCATTTACTTGCTATTAAAAGGCTGTGAAGAGTTCCTTTTAATTTATTTTTTTTTTAACCAAGTGGGTGATGCTTTCCCAGATGTTAAAAAGGTGGTTTGAAGACGAGGGATCTCTGAGATGTCCCCCAAGAGCCGCAGGTGCCCACACAGCCCGTGCCCGTTTCTGCCCATTAACTGCTGTGCATTGGCTCCACTTGGATCTTCAACTCGTTTGTTCCTCTGCCCAACCTGAACCTCCCAGAGTGAATAGCTACAGCCCTGGAATAGCTATAACCATTATTATAACTCAGTTTGCACACGCAGCACTTGGTTTTTTGCATGGATTGCCTCCGCTAGCCTATGTTCCTATCTTTGCTTACAGAGCAGATAAAAACCTCCTTTAGCAGTAGCTTACGAGGAATTGTGGATGGCAGCAGTTCTCAAAGAAGGTATTTTGAGGTCATACGAAGAATATTGCAAACTATTCCAAACTCAACGAATAAGATATTTGCACATTAAAGCCCAAATACAAGCAAAGAAAACCCACAAAGCCAGCAGCCACCTGCCTCGGATCCTGCATTAGGAGGGGCAGTTCCTACAAGCAGACATGGGTTTTTGTATCAGATGAGTCAGGAGGGTGCAAGGTTTCCTCTGCTATCTGGGGCTTCGGTGGGAAGGTGAGTTTTAAAAGAAAACTTATGATTTTGTCAAATTTTATGCTGATAATTTCACAAAATCATAGAATCACAGAACAGTTTGGGTTGGAAGGGACCTTCCAGACCATCCAGTGCCACCCCCTGCAATGGGCAGGGACACCTCCCACCAGCCCAGGTTGCTCAAAGCCTCACCCAGCCTGGCCTTGAACCCCTCCAGGGATGGGGCATCCACAGCTTCTCTGGGCAACCTGGGCCACTGCCTCAGCCCCCGCACAGGAAAACATTTCTTCCCAAGATCTCAGCTCAATCTCCCCTCTTGCAGCTTCAAACCGTTCCCCCTCGTCCTGGCCCTGCAC
>WKFP01014230.1:82292-104483 GCA_011057875.1 Pterocles orientalis
TCACTTCTTTTGCCAGTTCAGTCTGTAATTTTTTGAGTACCCATCCTTCATTAAAGTAAAAAGCCTCAAAGACTTGGGAGCCTGCAACTCCTTTTTTTTTTTTTTTTTTTTTTTTAATATAGCTGAAGATCAAGACTCAGGTTTAGACATACTGCCGGTAAAACATGCTGAAAACTGGCTCTCCCTGAGTATCAGTCAGCATGGTCTTCTCCATCCACGTCTGGAGCAACGGTTTTGATCCTCTCTCAACATCTTTGAGCCACTCGATGTGCTGTGCTTTCTGCTCAAACCCTTAGTATGTTTTTTTTTTTGACTGGGCTTGAAATGCAGCAGGACCAGGGGTGGCTGATCACCCTTCCCCAAAATTGCCTCTTCAACTGTGTTTTTTTGCAGTATATTGAAAAATCTCTCAACTGATGTCCCCAGCCTCAAGGGAGATGTAGAAACCACCTCTCCACGCTTTGTGTATTTAGGAAATAATATATTGTGGAAATATATTTAGGAAACAATACATGAATATGAGTTGTCTCGTGTTTTGAAGGATTTGAAGAGGTCTTCTCTATGGCATGAGGCTGAGAGGAGGAGGGTCTTCTTATAGGACAGTGAAGATAAAGCAGGAGAAGCAAAGTCAGCCTGGAAATACCTTGAAAGGGCTCAGCACAGAGGAAGAGCTGCTTGCATCCCAAGAGGAGCAGAAGGGCAGTCTTCTACATTTTGCTTTCTAGCATCCCTCCCTGTGCATGACAGATGGCTGCGCAGGGAAAAGAAATGAAATTTTCTTATAAACACCTGATCCCAGGAGCTGAGCCAGGCTCAAGAAGAAGGAAAGCATCAAGACACTGGGGCAGCAGGCATGGGTGAGGCTTTGCACTGCCTCAGGCATCCAGGCTCTGACCATGAGACACAGGACTGGGTGATGCACATTCCCTATTTGACAAAATTTTGGGGGAAAAAGTGGGTAAAATTCCTGGGAAATGGAATGGCACGTACTAACGGCTCAAAGAAACAGCCTGACGCATTTATGAAAATAAACAGACAAATCAAGACCTTTATGTAATAAAATGATTTTTCTGTTATTAGTCGATTTATTTTGTTTTGAGTTTGATCAGCTTTAATAACGACCCTGCAGCGCTTTTCTTGTTTCCCTTCTGCTCAATCAAGAAAAAGCAAAATGGGGAAGATAGGGATTTCTTCTTCCCACGCACAGAGGAGGTGAGCCCCACTTGGCTTTTCAACTCAAACCCACTAAAACCCAGGATGGGACCCAGTTTTTGGCCATGATATAGCACTGAGCTACCCTGGGTGTAAGCTGCAGTGGCTCTGGCAAGTATCTGCCCTGGGATTTAGTGAGTATAAGGAAGAAGAACAATTGCTATTATCTTTTGGATTTTTTTTTAATCCTACCCTGAACCTGTTTTCCGTCACGAGATGGAGTTAGAGGAATTTAGACCCTGAAATGAACACAGGATGGGGATGTCAGCACTTGACAAGAATTGTGAGGTGCTGAGTGATGTGCTGGGTTGTTAATGAAGCCACCTCGAAAGGCTGACGTATTTGCATTCATGTTAAAAGAAAATAATAATAATAATTTGAGGCTGTTGAAAAGTGCTGCTCTGACAGCCCTGCAGAATGCCGCTCATTTATCCAGACACAAAGCAGCCCCTGCTCCTGCTGTGCCACCACTGTTTTGAGAGAAATCAGCCTGGTTTTGGACACAGTTCCTTCCCTGCTGAGGATGAACCCCAGACCACCCTCCAGCCCATGTTTCTGCCACCTGCAGCCTCATTTCTCAGCCTCAGGGGCTCTTGCAATCTGCGTGCCCAGACGTCGCTACACCACCAGCTCATGGCCGTGGCTCCTGCATGGGGCAGCTGTAGGGTGGGAGCTGAGACAAGGGGACCCTCCTGGTCTTGAGGTATCCCCGGCTCTTCCTGTTGAGCCAGGGAACAAACCACAACCCCAGCACTTGCTGTCAATTAAGCAGCATCTCATGACAGGCAGGACAGGCAGGGAATCCTGCTGCCTCCTTCTCAGAATCACAGAATCACAGAATGGTTTGGGTTGGAAAGGACCTTCAAGATTATTGATTTCCAACCCCCCTGCCATGGGAAGGGACACCTCCCACAAGCCCAGGTTGCTCAAAGCCTCATCCAGCCTGGCCAAGTTATGGCATTGCCTCACCCCTTCCTCTCTCAGCATCACGTACCACCCCATAGCACTATACCCTGTCCTGCCTACACTTTAGTATTTTCCAAAGTGTCAAAAAAATCAAGTGAGGAATTCTGCAGTGTCTGGTGATACAAAACCAAACACCATTTCTGTTCTCTGATGAGTGCTTTGGTTTTGAGTGTGTTGGGGTTGGTTTTTGTTTTTTCTTCCTTCCTTCCTTCCTTTTCCTTCCTTCCTTTTCCTTCCTTCCTTCCTTTTCCTTCCTTCCTTCCTTCCTTTTCCTTCCTTCCTTTCTTCCTTCCTTCTCCTTCTCTTCTCCTTCCTTCCTTCCTTCCTTCCTTCCTTCCTTCCTTCCTTCCTTCCTTCCTTCCTTCCCTAGGAGCCTCAAAGGCTCTCAGGTCAAATCTCAATCTCCCTGGAGGGGTTTCAGCACTTCCAGCATCGTGTCCCCATCACTGAGCCTTTCTGGGTCACTTTCTCACTTTTCTCCCAGAAATAACTTTTCTGCTATTCCACCAATGTCAACTTTGAGGTGACAGAAGAACCCCTGGGACCCCAACTGCTGTCACCTGCTGCTGCCACCCAGCCTGGGCTGGTTGCACATTTTCTGGCCAAGCTTTGCTAAGCTTTGCTCAGGAACCTTGACTGCAGCAAGGTGTTGGGTTGAACTTCCACTGCACGCTAAAGCATCTCTGACTCGACATCAGGCTTTGCCAGGACATGCTTCCCTGATGAGCACGGCAGCAGGAAGGAAACAGACAGTGAGAAACAACAAGGAGAAAAGCAAAGAGAACTCAGGGCTAGGTAATTTCTAGCCAGCGATTGTCTCTAATAAGGTTTGACTGTATTAATTAATTGAGATGTGCTTTTGAGAGCTGGAGCTGCTGCTGATGGAAGGCAGCCAGGAAGAAAGAAAAAAAAAAATCTCATTTTCTCTGCAAACCTGCTGATTAGACCAGATCTCTGAGGTTTGCTGTAGCAGGCTTTGGGGAGATGAGCAGCCTTTCAGGGGCTGTGGTACAGCCACAGGTAGAAACTGGCTGTCATGAACCGCCACGGGAGCTGGCCAGGGGTGGAAGAGGACGAAGCTTTGCAGTGGGACCGGGCTGGGTCGTTCCTTTGCATAAGATTTTGATTAATTTCCTACATGAAACCAAAATGCCTGTACGGAAAGAAGACATAAGTACGTGTCATTCAGCAGAGATTCAGGTCACTGGTAGGACTGATCCCACTCTTGTGTCCTCGCACACCCACTGTCGATGCTGTCGGTCCAAATAACTCCCTGGTGGATCAGTTTGGGAGCTTGCCGGGAGGCAGAGACTTTGGTGGACTGGATGGACCAGGACCACAAAAGGTGACCTCTTAGTCTTAAATAAGCTCTTCCAAAACACCGTGTAGATGCTCTGGACCTACGCTCCAGGTGGGTGCTGGGTGGCAACATGGGTGCAAGGTCCCCAGGGAAGGGTCTCAAGTCTGTTCTTGAGCCTGTCCTGCACTTTGCATCATGGCTGTGTCCATGAAGGACAGAACATTGATGTGCATGGTTGGGGGGTGTGTGGCTGAGCTCATGTCCCACGGGACACGACGTGTGCATGAATAGTCACTGAGCGTCACGGGGAACAGGGAGCATGTGTTTATAGTTTGTGCTACAGGAATCTTGGGAAATGTGCTGGAAAAGATGGTCCATGCATCTTTCCAATCTAAACACCAGTTATGAACTGGCAGGGAGAGGACAATACGGTCCTTTCCAACTTTGCTTTTCTGCGACATGGAGAAATTTTGCTCCTTGCTTTGAACACAGCGTGAAGGAATCAGCCAGCAGTCTTTGTGCCCTCGGTCCCTCTGTGAATCCTGTTTGTCTCCAAGAACAACCCTCCCACTGCCACCACAAGAAGTGATGGAGGTCAAGAAACATCCTGCAGCCCTGTTGACCTGCCAGCAGCAGCACAATCTGAGCTTTAAACACAGAAATATTGACCCAAACGAAAAAAAAGTCACTAGAATAGAGACACATCTGCATTAGTTACAGTGAGTCCCAGTTGTTTTTTCATGTAATTTTTTCTCTTGGGAATTTTTACATGGGAGCAGAACGAATCCTTTATATAGCTGTGAACTTTACTTTTTTTTTTTTTCCTAAAAAATACTGCTCCTATTGCTTGGGTGTTAGTGGGCTGGGTTTAGACCAGAACGAGTGAAAACACCACTAACAACCCTGGTAACTCCACTATAGTTTCTACAGCCAGGACTTGAGAAGATGCTGGATGGAGCTGGGTACTGGGTAGCACGGGGTTCAGATGTGCAGGTGTAAGAGATGTTGGGCCAATGCTGGGATTCCCCCATTTTCCCCTTTTCCTTTTGGATACGATTTTAACACACTTGGAAAGAAGCTGTCCCAGTTTTCCACAGATTCTTTTTCTGCCATAAGAGGGAAATAATCGAGACTGAAACTACTTCCACTAATTGTCTCGCTATTTTAAATCTGGAATGCTGCCAAGTCGCTGCTTGGAAATTGTTCAAACAGCTTTAGTTACCCTTCTCTCTTGAAGGCCAGACTCCTCGGTAGGACTTTTGCACACCACGCGGTCATTGTGCACCGCAGGAGATACAGGATGGTCACGCAGCCCAGCACACCTACAGCCTCAAGTCAATCAAACTGATATTCTCAAGTGCTGATGTGCTGCCTGCTCGTTGGAAATTTTGAGGTCAGCAAGGACTATTACATGTTTTTAAACCTCAGAAGAAAATCAAAGCAGAAGGCACATAATTTCCCCCAAAAGACAAATGATTCTAAGTGGCTCCAGGTAACTGAAAGATGTATTTTTTGCAGAGGAACAAGTGAGATGAATTTTTTTCAGGGACCTTTGGTAAACTCAGAAGGTCAATGTCCTAATATCATGAAGGTATCTCAACATTTTGGAAGATTTTGCCCAAGCCCTGATGGGTAAGTCAACCGCAGCATCTGATAATAGTTTCATGTAACATCAAAGTGATGTTGCACATGCACAGTGTGCTGAAGAATAGCTGAGAAATGGTTAACTCCTTGTCAGAAGCAATTCATTGGAAGCCGAGGTCAACCCTTTGCTTCTGATGGCATCTTGGGTTTTATCCATACTATTGCATAAAACAAGTCTGGACAAAATCTTTGGCCCTGTGCCTTTTGGGCACATTCTGGCTTGCCTGTGCCCACATGCTTAAACCTTCTCCTGCCAGGACAGGACACCTTTACCCATGTGTCCTAGTTCTACGACACTTCCTAAGTGTGCCAAGACACTGTTTGATCAGGAGGAGACAAAACTACGCCAGTGAACTGAGAGATAACCAGACCAGGTAACAGTAGGACAAGGCTTAAGGATGCTTAGAGTCATAGAATGGTTTGGGTTGGAAGGGACCTTTGAAGGTCTAGATGATCAACTCCCTGCCATGAGCATGGAGATCTTCAAGTAGATCAGGTTGCTCAGAGCCCCATCCAGCCTGACCTTGAGTGTTTCCAGGGATGGAGCATCTCCCACCTCTCTGCACAACCTGTTCCAACCTGTTCCTGGCTCTGTTGACTATTTCACATCGACAGATGTGGCTTTTGCCTCGTTGCATGCGTACATGGGCTTAGCTTTAACCACGTGGATGCGGCAGTGGGGTGGGAATGTGCTCGAATGTAGCTACGGCCGTGTATCCATGCGTGTGTGCTCACTGCTGTCCCCATGGGGAACCTCTTTTAGACTAAAAATGTTTTGTGCATTAATGCGTAAATTAAAGTATGGCTGCAATAATAGTCAAAAGGGAGCCCAAAAGAGAACAGAGAAGATTGATTATGTGTGTATTTTAAGTGCTTTGTGTCTGTGAATGTTTATTTGAAAAAGAAGAGTGAAAGAGGAGCAGTGACACTACAAATAAAAATAATACAGAGAAATACATCTCTTCTGTTATTAAATTATAGATTAAAATTGGAAACGTGGGGGAATATAGAAACATATATCTCTTTGTGGAGGCTTTCTGTAACAATCAGCATAAAATAACGTAGCAGTACCTGACAGCTTAAATAAAGATAGGAGCCTCAGCTCCTATCTGTGCATTTATCTCCTCTGATCCAGACAGGGTAAAAAGGCATAAAAAGCTCAGATAATAACATCTTTTCTGCACACCAGCTCCCAAACGATAGGCAAATTTTATACTCGGTTACTCCACATAATGTCAACATTGTTAGAAAACAAAAGCACCATGAAGGAACATTTTTTCCCTCCCTCTCTTTCACCTTTTTAATTTTTTTTCCCCCCTTCAGATCTTTTACCTTGTGATTTCTGTACGAAATAGTATGGGGCAGATCTGAGGCTCTGTGCTCCTGGACCAGCCCCTGAATTTGTGGGGCGTCAGGACACGGGACCACGGGAAGGAGCGGTGAGGTTCAGATGGGTGCCCACAAATCATACCCACAGAAGCCAAGAAAACAGCAGCCAATTCACTTAATCCCTGTCCCTTCCCTGCTGCAAGCTGTCACAATATCTATTGCAGTCGACAGCTATCGACCATTGCATGCCATGCCATTAACCTTTGCCACCCAACACGTCAGATGACGGAGATGGAGAAAGCTGAGTGTCACGTCAGAGCAGAGCAGCACGTAGGAGGTGCAAGCAGAGCCACAGCACTGAACCAAGCAGTGAAGCTGATGAAAAGTCTTACTACAACCTAGTGTTCCCTTTTGTCCACACTTTGTCCAACGAGGTGGACTTCATCTTGGGAGGCTCTACCCTAGCCCCATGGACCCTCTGAAGACCAGACTACACTTTCCCCAATTCCCTTCATCACCAAGAGTTACCTGCTGCCCCCTGAGCAACTCTCCTGCACCCTTGGCATGTCCAAGGTGACGTCACAACAAGCAAATCCAACCTGGGGGAGTTCCTGTAAATTTCCATCCCTCTGGAAAAGATAGCCCCCCTCGAAAGGTGCAGATGGCACAGAACCAAGGTTCTGGGCATCGCCTGAGACAGAACATCGCATTGGTGTCCACCAAAGCTACGCTGCTTTGCGATGGCTAACACCTTCTACCAAACCTAACCTGGCCAGGGAGCTCAAAAATTATTGGGGTGGACAGACTGACACACATGCACAAGGTTCATTTTCTCAGGAAACCATAGACTGAAGAACAACATAATTAGCTTATTTGCCTTGAGTTGAATCAACTCCTTATTTCTTCCTAGCCTGAAGGGTTTTCTCCAGGGACACCTATATTTGGCCAGTTGATTTGTTATGAGAAGAAAGAGTTCTTGGCACTTGTTTGAGGAGACAGGGAAAAATCTTGGCAGCAGCTACCCACATTTTTTGGAAAACGTTTACTTTTGAGTCTTGGCATAATGGAAGGTGACAATAAGAATGATTGTCCAAGCCTGATTGGGAGCCAGTGCCTCAGGGAGGCTGCATCAAAACTCCTGCCTTCCTCACCTCCATTTCCAGAGAATGGGGCCAAGTCTGAGGGTAGAAGGTCTCACATTCTGGGAGCAGGGAGGGTCTGGAAGGTGGAGAGGGTGAGGCCAGGTCTGAGGTACCAAGAGCTGTTTTACTGAAGAGGAACCACCTCATCACCTATTAACCAGGGCCAGCCAAGCCTCTTGGATGACCCAGAGTCTTCATCCATCACTGAGCCACCTCTCAGCTCTACCATCAAGTGACCATTAAGACCATCTTTCATGGTTCCTTTAACATGACGGTGGGACATATGGGATTCAGGAGAAAAGGGAGGGTGAAAGAACTTTGGCCAACCCGTAATTCCAAGTGTACCAGGCAGCAAGGTGACCCTGCACCTATTGACACCGTTTGTGTTTTGGAGGCTGCACAGGCCTCTCGTTTAGCTCACAAATGCACCTCGGACCTGCAGATCCTAGACATCAATGCACTACTTAATCCTCATGCCTATGACCCACAGATCTCCTGAAAAAAATTTCATCCAGCCTCAAGCCTAGCCCAAACTGATGCCCTGCAATTTCTTTTTTCCAGTAAAAATGAGAAAGAAAAACAGCCTCAACATTTTGCTCTTAATATTCAACTTGAAACTTTTTCTTTCTCTGTTTCGTGCTGTTGCTCTCTCTCTCCTCCCCTCCTTGTCTTACAGAAGCGTGACTAATTCTCTTCCTTCCCTTGCACTGTTACCTTGAAGGTATTTATAGAGTGTGATCATGTTCTCTCCTGTGTCTTTCTTCCCTTTTCAACTCTGGATAAATCAAGCTTCCTCCGACTTCTCTCATGTGTCTTATCTTTCACGAGGTCATGCTAACTGCAATGGCAAGCCAAGAAAGGCTTTGCCTGGTGGAGAGGACACTTCAGAGCTGATACAGTCGCTGCAAAGGCTCTGCAAGAAACTTCTGATGGACTCGCTCTGCGTATGCACATCCTCAGCCCCTTGCTGGGTCTACGTGTGTGTGGGTTTGCACGCACCTGCACTAGGAACAGGGGGATTTATCTGTTCTGGAACAAATCAGCCAGTGCTATCGTTTATTTTATATTATCTCACGTCACTGCAAGTGTTCTGCCTTCTGAGCTGGATGCAGCAGATAGGAAGGTAAATGCAAGGGGTTAAAAAGAGATTAAGCTGAAACATGTCTGTGCAAAAACATCTGCAGGCTGTCTGAGAAATGGACCGTGTCTGGGAGGGAAGGGTGGTCTCTCCTCCTGTGCCTGGGTGAGGTAATTGAGGAAACTCAAGGTGCTGGTCCAAATGACCCAAAACTGCCTCATTCGTGCAACTAAACTCTCTTCCCCCTCAAAACAGAGCAACCACTTGCAAATTGACTGGGAATGGTGCTTGGCTTGTGCTGGCTCCTGACCAAAGCCCAGGAGATGGCTAGTTGGCCATGGCCAAAACTACTTCAGGAATAGTAATAGGTGTGACAATCGAATTCCCATGGCTCCAAAGGCTCCTGAGCACTGTGTGATCTATGAGCAGCCTCCGTGACCTCCAGGAGAGTCACCAACTCTAGGTACTTCCAGTCATCACTATGACCAGAGCTGTCAGGTCTGTGAAACAGCTGAAAATTTCCCATCGAATTTCTTTCTTTCTATTTTAACCATGGGAAAACGTGTTCCTTGGGAAAATTTGGGGGTTTCAAGTAGAAAAACAAAGTGCTAAATAATGATTTAATGTTACTTTCTTCACCTTTCTTTTTTTTTTTTCTGCTCTCTTGGAAGACAAGACATCTTGGTGGCTTGGGTGGGGTTCACCTCATTGAAGTTAAAGCAAAATCAAGGAAAGGTCTAAAATTGTCACTTTGATTGGCTTCATAGTCCTTGGAGATAACACATATATAGAGAGGGTAAAAGTCCCTCTGGACCTGTCCAACCTCTCTCTGCTGATCAAAGGAAAAGTTCAGAAGACTGTGTGAAAACCAGGGGGGGTGGAACCCATCTCCTGCAGCCTGCTGGGACCATCCCTGTCTGGGGCGCAGGCAGGGGACAAGTGAAAAATAGGGTCCGTTTCTCTCCCTGTCCAGGGTCCCTCCTGGGAGACAATTTTCTGTTCTTTTACTAAAAGCAGGTAAAACAGAACAAAAACATCTGGGGCTTTATTTTAGTCCTCATTTGTCTTCCCCTGGAATTATCCTTAATAAGCATTTTATTTTCCACTCGCTATCTTTTATTGCAATTTTTACTGTTCCTGATTTGTCACTGTTGTTCAGAAGCAAAATTGTACCGAAAGCTCGGTATTTTTTCTAGGAGAATGAATTTCTGCTTTTCCAGCCTGCCTTTCTTTCTGAGGCTTTTATTTTTTTTTCATTTTCTTTTTTCACCCCGTGGCTGCTCCCGTCCCTGTGGCACATCGCTGAATTCAGCCCCTTCTCTTTAGCAGCTCACATCTCTAATCCCGGCGCGAAGCAGGATCGCTGATCCCCGTGTAGGGGATACGGGAAGATTTTCAGAGCAGATTAGCCAGCTACTGCACTTGAATTCTGTTCCTGCCCGAGTACCAAAATAAAAGCTCGGTAGGTTGTGCGCGCAGCAGGTGCTGCTAAAAGTCACATCGTTCCTCATACGCTGATGAGAAATTTTGATCCCAGCTTGTAGTTAGCTGCTTCACTCAACCACAAATATCCCAAGTCAAACGCGGCACTGTCACCTGGTTTTCACAATAATGCCTTAAAAAAAAAAAATCCTTATTTTACACTGCGATGCAGCCAGTTTGCATCACTTTCCAAAAACTCAGAAACACCCAGAAAGAGATGCGATAATTCCTCATCCCGTGGGACAGCATTCAACCTGCAGATTAGGTGCTCTTTGGGGATTTCTTTTTATTTGTTTTTGTTTTGTTTTGTTTTTAATTTGTTTGTTTGTTTTTTACTCTAGCCCTTCTGATTCTAATTAATACTTATTGGTAATGTGATAGCATATAATGAACTCAACTAGAGATCTGGACCCCCTCGAGTCAGGTACTTAATTACTAATAGTATTTCCAGCACACATTAAGGATTGGCCTGGCTGGGTCTGCAGGGAGGAAGAACGAAGCAATATCAGGAGAGGGAGATAAATTTCCTTGCATTGGTCCCAGGAGGGTGGTAACTCTGAAGCTGCTTTACCCAGAGCGTATGACTCCGCACTCCACGCTGACGGATGGGTCCCCGAGCTGTCACTTCACCGTGCAGAGACTCACATCACCTTTTGCAGACAGGGGAATCCAACCCTTAGGGCTTCCCCAGCTCCAGAATGGGGCTCAGATCTTTATGGTCCTACACCTTCCTCCTCCCAGCTCCTGGATTCCCTATTAAGCTTCATCTACATCTTTTGCCCAACCTCTCAAGAGCCCTTTCTTCTCCACCTCCCAATTCCTGCAGTGTTCAAGGCCAGGCTGGATGAGGTTTTGGGCAACCTGGGCTAGCGGGAGGTGTCCCTGCCCATGGTTGGAACTGGATGGTCTTGAAGGTCCCTTCCAACCCAAACCATCCTGTGATTCTACAATTCCAGAGCAGAATCAGCTCGTGATCTCTGCTGTTCCCTTCCCACATCTTCTGGCCCTGACGTTGCAACGTTAACACAGTTCCTGATCTTTTTCCCAAAACAGCAGGAGAGCCCCATAAGGCTGGATCCTACAGGAGGCTCCTCACCTCAAGACATCTTCAGTTTTTCACTGCAGTTATCATCCTAAGCTGTCATAAAAAAGAGATGAGATTTCCAACTGGATACAGAAAACCAGGAAATACTCTGAGAACGGGGCACCCGACCAGCTTTCGAGGGTTCCTTGGGGCAGCACAACTTACAGCTTCAAGGCTTGCTGAAGCCTACAAAGCCTGACAAGCGATCCCATCATCTTCCCAAAGGGAAACCTCCTCTTCTCCCTCCCTTTGGGTAACCAGATGTTGTCCTGGTTGAAAGCAAAGCTTTTATTCCTAACGTACAGCTGGAGTTCTTCCTCATTCCAGCTGCTGGCAAGGCAGAGAAGAACTCCTTCTCATCACCCAGCAGGTATTTATAGGCTGTGAGCACCGTGACCCCCCTGAGCACTTTTTCCCACCCTGGAAGGAAAGCTCAGGCTGAGATGACTCTGCCCGTGCCCTCTCTCTGAAGGATGCTGTGGCTGTTGACAGGCAGACCGAGGTGTGCAGTTTGTCTCTCAAGCAGCCTCGCTGGGTTACGTTTTCTTACCAAGAGGAAGAGACAAAACAAATAGATGAGAAGGGAAAGAAAAAAAAACGCAAAAAAGACCTACCATGAAATTGCGATAACTCACACGTCACATCAACTAACCCTTACGAGGAGGAGTGTAATTCCTCACCGTGCAGAGGAAACACTTAGGCAAACTCAGCCTTGTCTGGGGCTTTACACAAACAGGTCAAACGGCTTTGATTTATCCCAAGCCCTGTCTAATAATTCAGCGTGCTGGTTTGCTCTCCTCTCCATTAGCAGATGGCAAATGCATCGCCCTAACCTGCAGCCTTTATCACAGAAGAGTCGGTGTGCACGGATTTATGTCGCCTCCCGCCTCGTGACATCTTTTTAAGGTGCCTTCTGCTGTACATACTGAACATCAAAGGCAAACACAGGCAGCGACGAAGGAAAAAACGCGCGGTGCTACAGGAGACAGCTGCTACCTATTTCCAGATTGCAGGTAAGCGAGTCAGCTGTGTAATATCTGAGAGATAGCGACGTGAAGGCTGTCATGGGCAGATGCATTTTTCTTCACGTGCATGGAAGTTAAAATCCCAGAGGAAACAGCTCGCCTGTTACTAAGACTTGTTTATCCCAAGGCACAGAGACAGGTAGCTCTGAGAAGCTGTTGAGTTTCCTCCTGACTTTTCTCTCTGGGGTAAGTCTGAAGATGGGACCAGGCTGCCTGCAAGCCAAGTCATTGCATCTACAGCCAACACTTTGGGAGCCAGCCTGTGGGTCCTGGGCACCAGTTATGGGTGATGCAGGTGAGCAATGGACAGAAAAATGTTCAAGTTGTGATCATGGTGGAGCTGATACTTATGGAAGGTCCAATACGGGCAGCAGGAAGAAAGAAGAACAGAGCAAAGCATTCAATAAAGGCTGCCACAGTAAAAGAAGATGGATTGCGATATTCAAAAGCCCTTACGATTGATTTGAGTGCTTATGTAAAATTCTCACGGAGAGGCCCAGATGAACTCTGTACCAGCTGTGGCACAGACACCAGGTTTGCTCCAAAAAATTCACAGCCATCATCCAAGTGAAGGCTCCCTTCCCATGAGGCTGGAGCTGCCCTGTGTTTCCTTTGCTCTGATTAATCAAGGATGATGGGATTTCCCAGGTGGCCGCCACAGAGGCATCAGCCAGCCTCATTTGATGCAAAGCTTGAAGCAAAGACTGATTATTTTGCAGGGACTGTGTTCAATTCACCATCTCTGAAGACACTCTGGAGCAATCCCAAGACCTCTCCTGGGTCCGGTTCAACTCTGAGCCTCCAGAGACCTCAAATCACGCCAACAGGGAGTCCCAGAGATGCTCCCGTCACTGCCTATCTGCAGAATCCAGCACTTCCCCCAGGCACCTCCGCTCCTCGCGGGTTTTGCAGCGGTTAGCAGCTAAACTCCCCCAAGGCAGAAGGATCTGAAACATGTGTGCGATGCCTCCTGCAAGGCATTCTGCAGCACGGAGCGCTTACGGCTAAAGACCTGCAGCTTGGAGAGAAACAGTAAAGTTGGGTCTTGGCTCAAATTATGTGCTTGGCCTTTTTCTTCATTGTACAAGCAACAGGAAGAGAGCAGGAAAGCAAAACCCACTGGTTTCTCAGGTCTTAACTCGCAGGTCTTTAGCATCTGGACCTGTTTAAAACCCCATCCCAAAGTGGACTGTCATCCCCTTGGGGGCAAAAAAAAAAAAAAAAGAAAATAGATTCCTTAACCTGGTGATGTACGAAAGATGAGCAATGAAATCCTGCTTTTGGAAGAAGCACCAGGAAACATGCCCCATTCCTTTCTCCTCAATAAACTGGACCCATGAACTTGAAACCAGCTGCCTGCACTTGTGTGTCTGAACGACCCCCCAGCCCGTATGTCAGCAGCAGCGTGAGGATTGCCGCAAATAACTCTGTCAAAGCGCTCGGCGAGGGCAGGTATCGCAGACAGGATTTTCCAGTTGGATTCCGTAAATCAAAACCGCGGTACGAGTATTTTTACTGCATCTTTCATGCAAACTGCTTTCCAGATGGCTTTGGACAGAAAGAGGAACATGTGCATGAAGGAGCTGCCTGGGGAGGAAGGAGAGGAATTTGCTTGAAAGAAGGTGAAAAGAGACGAGATTCGGGAGGGACGGGATGTGGCCAAGTGGTTTTGAGCTGGGGAACATACATCTCGTTCAATGGGATGCAGAGAAACACTTTTTCCCCATGAGGATGGTCATGCAGAGGTGACTGAAGGACCTCCAAGGCAGGTCTGCAGAGCTTGGCGTAGGGCTTTTGACCAACTCAACTCTGGTAAGAAACAAGGAGATGCTTGGAAATGAAGATAACAACCTTTCTTAACATCTGTCAAGCTCTCTACAGCTCAGCAGCAGCCAGCTGTGGCATCACTTGTCGTTAGACCCAGATCCTGGAGGATACACAGGTGATTTCAGTGTGATGTGACCTTAGAAGATACCAATCCTTCCTGCACACTCATTTTTTTTCTTCCCCGAGGCAGTCCCCGGTTCTCCTTACCAAGGCCAAATGGTGGCTTCACCTTCCGGAAGCCCTTCCTGCTCTCCATAAAACAGTCCTGGGTCCTTGTCCTCTACCACTTTGACCACCATGACCCCATCCTGATGCGCTCCCCCAACCAGTCCCACCAAACTTGGTTTTCCTCCTTTTCCAGCTCCAGGACCTAATGCCCATCCATGGCTCCACTCCTCATCCACCTCTTCAAACCCAACCTCTCAACCCTGATTTTCCACTCTGCTTTCACCAGGAGTCCAGCCCCAACGTGCTCATATTTGAACCTTTAAAGCTGCGATGGCCAAAAGAGATGGAGGCACTCCACACGAGGAGGGGGAACTGTCTTCCCAGCCCTGCTCCCCACCCGCTGTCACACAGCTCCCACCATCAGTCCAGCCAGGCTTGAAGTTCACTGCCAGGAGGTGTGACCGGAGGGGATTTTGACAGATGCATTTGAAACGAGGGAGCTGAACTGAGCAGAAGATTGACAGGAACAAGCTTTTTGAAGTTTTGTTCCTTTTTATATTTTCGGTGAAATGTTTCCTTCTAAAACAATTATTTTAACAGCAGAACCAACCACCTTTCAATTTCTCCTCTTCCACTTTTGAGTTGAGGAGAAAAAGGTCATTTTGGGGTGTTTTTTTAAGGAAGGAAAAGGAATATAAAGTCCACTGGAGACAAAAAATAAAAAAATAAAACCTGATACCTTTGTAGCACAGTATTTGTATCGACAGGTGGCAAACTTTAGTGACATTAAAAGTCATGTTTAAAAATGACCAAGTGGAAAGTCATAAAAACGAACAAGTCTTGTGTGAAAACGACAAAGGGAATTTCAGGCACAATAGAAGTCTTCTGTGAAAACTTCCAGTAGAGCAGAGAAGAAATTCCTGTCTCTAAAAGCAAAACAAAACACTATTCACAGTAATTCATACTAATTATTAGACTTAACTAGTACTAATTTTTACCCAGCAGTAATTACTATTTAAGGCTCCGGAGCGCTGGAAAAAAAATCCTTTTTGGGTGCCACGAGATGCTTGCAGAGGGATTTGCACAGTGTTTGAGGACAGCCTGTTGAGGGAGAAGTTTTATTTCTCCTCTGCACCAATACGGAGAGACATAAATATCCCATTCTTATTGATGCAAATAACGGATTGCTCCTGTCAGAACTGACAAAGGCACTAATTTAAGGAGTGTTTCCCTCTCTTGTACACACAGATGCATTTTTCAAAAGATTTTTTTTTTTTCTCTCCCCCTCCGCGATCCAAGTTCCCAAACCAGGTAAAAATCCACCAGACGATCTCTTGTGTTTGATGGCATCTGTGAAGAGCCTGGGGGAAACATATGCCAGGAATTATGCTAACGACTAAGTGCAATAAAACTTGCCAGGTAAACACAGCAATCGTGGGCAGAAGACATCCCTGATCCCATTTCAGGATCCTGCCCTCCATCACAACGGTCCAGGAATTACTCTTGGTCCATGGGGACTTTGCATTCTCATTCTTTAATATTATTTTGATAGCGCAGGGACTGATGCACCTTCTGAAAGCTGCACAAAGGATGGGCAATGCTGCAGGGGCTGGTTACAGGTGTAACCCAGTGTCCTTGCGAAATTAATTGTCTTCTTCCTATTTAATCATATGAGTGCTTGCTAGAGCATTGATTTTCCATAAAGTCTTCCCGAATGCCTCGCCACTGTCCTGTGGGTGGGATTTCCAGCCAATAGCACACATGAAAGCAAATATCAAGGGGACACTACAGCAGCAATGAACTTCCCCAAAGCCATGTCCCTGTCCCCAGCTGCGTGGCTCCTGTTCTGTCCTTGCCTCTGGCACTGGTATTCACATGGCTGCTGGTGAGATGGGTCAGGGAGCTGATCTGGCTGAAAAGTGGTCAAAGAAAATAAAAATTGTGTTCGACTATATAAGCTGCCCAGTTTGGGTCACCCTGTGTGTCTGCGCCACCAGGGAGCTGGGTGTGAAGTGGCAGCAGGAGCTATCCATCCAGCCTGGATGATGGTAACGCTGCCTAGTGCCACCTCGGAGAGCCCTAATTTCTCCAAGCCCTGTCTCACCCATCCAGGATCATCCCAAAAATGCCAGGGGAGGGGGAACACAGGGAATCACCATGCTCGCAGGTGCAAAAGTTGCCATCAACAGATCCCTACAGGGGATCCCTCCCAGACACATCTAAATGAGCAGCCCTCATTCATCCATAACACAAATATCTTGGAAATATCAAGAGAGCAGGCTGAGGGCACTGAATGGCATCGTCTGGGGTGGTGCTGAGCCTGCAGGCATCAAATCCCAGTTCAGAGATGAAAAGGTCCTTCTGGAGACCCCAAGATCAGAAGGCCAAGAAGTGAATAGGAGCTGATGGCTTTGCTCTGGCTTGGATGGAAAGCGATGAGTGTATCCTTAACACCTGCCCACTATTCCCAATTGCATCGCTGACAAGGGAGAGCTGGCCATTTGCTCTTTTCTTTAAGTCCACTTTCTCCAGAGCAAATCAATCAGTCCACCAGTCAGTCAATCAGGCAGTCAATCAGCGAGCCAGTCACTCTGAACCACTTAGAAAATGGATCCTACAGAGACCTGGAATCCCACCCAGAGCCTCTGGGAGCCTTGCAGGAAAAAATTCCCCAGTTCTGAGGGAGGCTGAGACCTTCCCCAGCCCAGGGCACATCTCCAGTCCCTGCGAGCCAGCAGCTGCCCCAACCTGGGGCATGTCCAGCTCCCTGTACTCTTCCAAACCCCTGCAGCAAAGCAGTCCCTGGCTGGAGATGGCCCTTCTTGGGGGGCTGACATCCCCCCTCTTTCCCATCCCCAAACCTTTGAGACTTGTAAGAGTTGCTGCTGCTGACATCTAGTGACAAGGAGAGCTGGCAAGAGGAGCTACCTGGAGCTCTGACAAAGCCTTCCCCACCGAGGGAAAAACCCACTCAGGGTCCTCCCCAGGAGGTGGGCTCCCAGAAGGGATGCTCGGGGTGCGGAGGAGGCAGTGCTGGTGAGGGGGCAGGATGTCCCAGCCACTTCCATACATCCCAAAACCTTTTTCTGTCCCAGCTGCCACCCCAAGAAGACCTGAACATCCTACCCCCTGCCTTCCTGCAGTTTATTTAAGCCCAGAGTCATTCTCGGGTTTGCTATTTTGAAGAAGCACAGGCAGGGAAAAAGAAATAAATAAAAAAATATAAAAATACCCTAAGGGGAGCTGGTGGGGTTGCAGCCAGGGAAAACCAAGCAGCGAGGCAGCTCCCAGCCCCTTCCCCACAGCTCTTCCCAGGGATAAGCAGAGCCCCGGGCATCGCAAGCAGGAGAACTGCCTGCTCTGAGCTGGGGGAGAAGCAGGACACGAGTGGGATGCTGAAAACACGGGGGCTGCAGAGCACGTCCCTGCGGATAAACGGCAGCATCCCACGGGGGACAGCATCGCCCAGCCGCGAAAGGGGATGAAGGCTGCCTTCCGAGCTCACACAGGGATGGGGGAAGATATCTGAGGTTCGTTAGCCTCCTGCTCCAGGTGCAAACACACACACACACCAAAAAAAAAAAAAAAAAAAAAAAAAAAAAAGGAGGAGGGAGGAGCAAACTGTGGTGGGAATCAGATTAAAATGACAGCAGTTTGTAGGTGTTTGGAGGCAGGGCTGTCAGAGGTCCCACTGTGTTAAGATCATGTTTGTCACGTCATTCCTATCGTAGATGAAACATGTCAAAGATTTTAAGAAGACATTGAACTAATACGATGCTTTGCAAGTAGAGGAAGGTGGCTGTCCAGATGCTTTAATTTCAAAAGTGTTTAAGAAGATTAGAGCATCTCTAATGGTTTTCGATTAGTAGTCACACAAACACACATGAGGATTTTGCCAGTCTCTGATTTGTAGTTTGGGAACTGGCAGGCTGTGGGCAGTTGAACCGATGGGATGTTTAATTCCGGGTTTGGGAACAATGAACCCTGATCTTGGGTTTCCAGCTCAAGTTCCCTGGGACTTGAAGTTCATCTTCGAAAGCAGTGTTGAGCTCAGTGTGATGTAGCTCTGAGGCAGCTGGTCTTTGTTATCAACCTCAGACCTTCAGACAGTAGGCCAAGACCCTTCTGAAACCTAAAGTAACCAAAAGGAAGCAGACTCCTCTGCAAAGAAAAGTGAAAAACAAATTTCTTAAGAGCTCCTCCGACACCATAGGCCTGATTGTCAAGAGGATGTGTGACTGTGGAGTCTCTGAAATGACTGCTCTTTATATGGCAATTTCCCAGCTGGAACAGAAGTCAGGCTGTCAACAGACCTGTTTTGATTAGAAGAAGAAAAAAAAAAGAAGAAATTCAGATGACATTAGTTAAGGTATTAGGATCCCAGATTTTTATTAAAATCTGGGGGCTGAGAGGTGAAGATTTTATTTCCCCCTCCGAGACACTGTAGTGTCTGAAGTCTGAGTTGTCACCAAGCACCTGTGGGCTCCTTAAAGGCTGTTGGTGCAGCTTTACCTGAGCAGGGAGGGTAAAATAAATGCATATGTTGATGGATGCATAGCCAGTGAGGTCTTGTTAAAGGACCAGGCACTGCATGGAGCTGGAACACGGCAATATGAGGAGGGCTGGTTTCTGAAGGTAGCTCTGCTGGGCAGGCGAGAAGCATGAGCCCGGGGGTGGCTGGTGCCCCATGCTGAGAGGAAGAACAGAGAGGAGCCTCGGATGAGGACAGGGGAGAAAGTGAGCCTGCTCTAGCCAAGCGGGAGAGAGCAGGAGGAGGAAAGTTCACTGCCTGCTTAATTGCAGGGGGTGCCACAGTCCCACTGTGTACACAAAACCCTGTCAATAGCACCGAGGCGCCAGCGTGTTAATTAATGATTTACTTACACTGACCCTTGACCCTGCGGCAAATAAAGGGGATTTGTTTTGCTTCTATTAACTCCTCGGCTTGCTGAGCAAGAGACCCTGTAGTCCTTAGCACCACGTGGCCACCCAGGAGCTATGTGTGTCCTTCATTGTGCGAGGGTCCAGCTTGTGAGTGAGGGGAACTGAATTGCCCTCCAACAGCTTCTGTTCGTCTCCTTATCTCTTTTCCCATGAAGTGGCATCTACACCCTTTCGGCAGGAATTCCTCCTGGGTTCCTTGCTCCACCGCTCTCCTTGCACAACTGCACATCCCTATGGGCTGCCGCCACTCTGTGTGAAATCAAAACCTGGCTCTTTATTTCCATGCACCCCCTTGGTTGTCTCCTGAACCTCTTCTGCTTACTGAATCCAAACTGCCCAGTACTGTCCAGAAAAGCAAGCCTGAAAAACCATGTGTGTGCCCACTGTCCAAGTCCTTGCTTGGAAAGGGTCCCAGAGAGCACAAAGGCAGGGTTAGGGTGAGTGTGAGGAGGATGGGGAACGGGAGGGTGTAACCAGGGTTCCTCCCCCAGGCACCTTGTGGAGGCAGACACTCCTAGGTCTAAGCCTAAACACGGAAAGAGGAGAATAACAGGGCAAAGGACTTCTTACAGGGTTCGGCATGAAAGCAGGGCCCTCTTTTTCCCCATGTTTAGCCTAATAATGTATGCTGCTGTGGCAGTGTGGGTGGTGGTAAGGGAAACGTGTATAATAGTGTCTGTGGAGAGCTGGACGTCCTTTCCCTGCAGTAGAAATAGAGATGGAGATGCTGATACATCCTAAGGGACACCTGCTGTAATTATCAGACTCGGTTTGACCAAATGGCTTCCAGCAGAGCCTGGAGTCTGACCTGTGACTGGTGACAAAGCCAGCTCTTGGCCACAGCAATGTCCTCCCACATGGCCATGACCAAGCCTCTTAGCCTCAAGCTCACACAGAGATTCAAGTCTCCAACTCCCACGGAAAAGAAAATGAAGATCTAAGCAAGCGTTGGGAAAGCAAGAGGAGCAGCTCTGACCTCTCCTTCCCCTGAGTAGTAGGAGGATAAATACATTACAGAATGTAAAGAGCTTGATACTATGGAAATAAGAACTCTATAAGTTACTTAGTTCACACACATGCAACTCCCAGAGGGCGTAACTAGGGTTGTTCTGGTTTTTTAGTATTATTGCTTCAGGCATTACACCTGAAAATGCCAGATGTACTTAAATCAAGTGTGATGGTGTCACTGAATAGTAATAGTGTTTTATCAGGGGGATGGACTGGTCTGCTTTCTCGCTCAAGAGCATTTGGAAGAGTATGATGCAGGTAGGATTGGAAGGCAGAATTCCTCTTTACTGGAGGATTACATTTTTGTTAAAGTAGCTGGCTGTTGCTTCAGTGGAGGGCTAGTGGTGGCTGCAGTGATCGATAGAACCGTGCTTTTTATGTAAGATTTACTCTTGCTCGTCTCAGTTTTGCCGAGAATGTTCAGCTTGCAATCGATAACGAGCTGTGATGACAAAGTAGCTCATTTCAATTGAATTTGGTATCATTAAAAATGTTAAAAAAGCCATTGTCTGTTCTACATTTGTATAGAGAAAAGCTTTTTGATGAGAAAATCTGGTGCTGCCCTGGCAACTCAGCAGGGTGAGGACAACTGTCTTCCTCACTCCTGCAGGTGCTGATCTAGGGTTAGCCTGGCTGAATTCAGTACCTCGTAGCAGTGTGTTTAGGCGTGTGGGTGTAATTTCCCCCAAGCTAGTACACCCCAAGCACTGACCTGTGCAGTAACCTTCTCATATTACTCAAATTTTGCTCCCAGGAAAAAAAGGTGTTTTATTTTCAAATGAAAAATACTTATTGGGGTGTGGGGGGGTAAACCCCAAATCTTTCCCGGGTTTCAGATGTTCTTCTTCTGTCCACACAAATTTTGCAATTGAAAAATGATTTCCTATAAGTTGTAAAATGTGAAAGAATACTTTATACTTTAAAAGAGGAGCTTGATGGTGAGGGGAGATGATTGCTGATGGTGGTGTGGGATGTGACACCAGGCAGCTCCCAAGGTGAGTTTACCTGATACACACTGCTCTTACCTCTGGAATCTGGCTCTTTTTGACCCTTGCTCTTAAGAGTCTGATTTGTAATTAGAAGGATGGCATTATGACAGCTTTAAGCCCTGGAAGGGAACTGCTGCCGCGTATCTCCTAATTTTCCATTTTCGATGTCAGAACACAGTAAGTATATATCCCTCTGGTGCCTGAAATGGGCGATTATCTTTGATTCTGATTTGAAGCAATCCTGATGTGGGGACTAACTCACTTCAACTTTTGGAGTTCAACCGGCCAGCTCTTCTGATACTGACTGGTGCACAATTGTGTTCACTGGGCTCGTTCTGTGCATTTCAGCTTGTTTAGTTTCCTAATAAGTTCCTTTCTTGGGCAAGGGGGTGAAATGAGTTCTTGCTATTCCAGGAAGCAGTATCATCCCCAGCCCATTGTGGTTCAGGTCAGAGTGACACGTGAAGGATCCCAACAGTAACTTTCAACATCAAAACAAATAGTTGCAGAATTTAATCTAACGGGGAAGTGTTCCGAGTTGTAGATTTGACTTTTCCTCTCTAATCTGCAGAATTATTTCTGTGTCTATGGCACCCGATAATTACTGGGGAGAGAAGTCCTTAGAAATTATCTCCCGTCTTTTTTTTTTTTCCCTTTGTCCCAAGTCCTGCTTTAAAAACATCCTTGCACCTAGAGTGTGTTTCCATCAGCATAGATTGACATTTTTAACATCACAGACAGGCAGAAAGGCGTGTGCTTGCAAGAGTGCTTAGTGTCATCTTCTAGGTGAATCTGTTAGGTTAAGTATCTTCTCAAAGCAGGTGGTGCCTCCTTTGAGAGCCTCCCAACAAGGTGCTGCAAAAGCAAAATAAGATGAAGGGGGACAGGATGAACCGCTCAACGATGTAAACCATAATGCTACCTGCAGTCGGATGGGCTTAGAGGCTGGTGGAGCTGAAGTCTGGCAGACAAGCTCAGAGACCCTGACACATG
>WKFP01014230.1:129153-166857 GCA_011057875.1 Pterocles orientalis
CTTTTTTGTTTTTTTTTTCCTTTTCTGTCTTTATATATATATAAATACTGTATGTAGAGAGGGAGAGGTGTTGAGCACAGATTGAATCCCAAGTTGACAGGACACAGAACAGAGTCCTCTCTCAGGAGAACACAAATGTGTTGGGAAAGGAAATCCCAGATTGTTTGAATTTAAGTGCTAACACCCCCAACATATGTCTGAGTCTTTAAGTGAGATTTGCAGAGGAGGTTTGTGTTGGGGTGGCTGGAAATCTTTTTTGCACTTTACCATTGCTGAGAGCCACCAGCTCCCCATCATCTCTCCAAACATCCTGCTTTGGAGCTGGGCAAAAACATCCCAAAAAATCACACCTGGTGTCAGCAGGACTGCTTGGACATCCTCAAGCTCCTTGGGTGCTAACAAGAGACTGAGGTCCTGTGGAGCTCAGCACTGGCATCTATCCTGTGCTGTGATATGCTGAGCAAGAACGATGCAAAGTCCGGGGCTGGAAATACGAATACAACTTTGTTCTTTGGGGAGGACCCTAAAACAAGTCCAAAGTGCCTGAAAATTAGGCTGAGTTGGGTTGTTGAACTATACGAGCAGGAAAATACAGAGGCTCGAGGTTATAAGAATTGAACACCTTTCCCCAGCCAACTACATCTCTCCAGAAATAAATCCTTGTGCTTGAGAATAAAACTCACATTCTCTCTTTGTTTACAGCTGTGAAGACCAAGACCTTTGTCCGTGGGCATTGCCCAGTCTTTCTTGCAGTTCACCAATTTTTTTCCCACCTTTGGAATATATTTAAGGTCTCTTGCCTGTTGTGGATTCTCTGGTGTCTAGTACAGGAGCCCGTGTTCCGCTCATCCCTTCTGAGCTGATGGGTCTCCCTTACTTTGCTGCTTTTCCCAAATTTGGTTAGCCATGAGAAATCTCCCTCTCCTTTGAAACTGGTTGAAACTTATAAAAGGATTCATGAGTTTTTGGAAGGAAGATAGGGAGGAGGAGGGAAAGAAAGACCTAGAAACAGACAGAAAGAACGCCACTCCTTGGAGAAAAATAAATCCGTGATGAAACCCACCTTCACAATTGGCATGGGACCAGAATTCAGGCATTTGGGCTGCTTTCTTTGGTAGCAATTTTTGGATGTTGTCTGCCCACACAGGGCCAGACCCTGTGGGTCATACTGCAGGTCTCGGTAGGAAGCACAGACAAATCCCCGCGCTCTTGTGAGCCTGTTTAAACAGAGACTGCAAATCCTGGGAGGCACGGGGTACTGTGTAGCAGAAGACACCCCGAGGGAGCAAATTCTATCCCTTTTCTGTGCTCACTGCCCCATTCCCAGGAGAGAAAACTGGGAGAATGGGATCAGATGAAGTGCTGCGGGCAGAGGTGCTCTCCTCCGGGAGCTAATGTGAGCTAAGATCTTTCCTCCCCAGGTGATGCTTCTGCTGTGGGAAGAGGGCAAGCTGACAGTGGCATGGTGTCACTCCCATTAAAGTGACCCCAATGCTCTCTGTTCATTATCTTACCCTTTCCATGCCCAGCACCTTGCCCCAGTGCTGTCCCCAGCCCTGCCCAGCTTCCAGCTGGAACCTCAGCAGAGTCAAGGGCTGCTGACATGCAGGAAGGTAGCGAGAAGTTCTGAAAGCTTTTATTCTTCTTTGGGTTTTTTTTCCCCTCAAATTTTTATATTTTCAATTACTGTCTGCAAGCACAGACTATTTATAATCAGGAGAAGGTACTCCACCTACGCTCATGGTGCAGAGCAAGGTTCAGAGCTCAGGAATCGTTCTTTTTCAGGTTCCTGGCTTTACTGGAATATCAATAAAAAACAACTGATGTAAGTCAAGCCCAAGTATTTCCCTCTTCCTTTTCAGAGAAATGAAAAAAAAAAAGTGAAAAAACCACTCATTTATGGTCAAACTAAAATATTTCCCTTGACCACCTGATTCAATTTTTTGCTTCATTTCTAAGTTATTAAAAATAAACAGGTCCATTCCGAGAGAAATTCCACTTTGAAATGGTGAATAGAAGCTGAAAGGTTTTGCTTTGAAACCACTCTGGTGTTTCTGATGTGAAACATAAGACGGGTTGAAAAGAAACATTTTGACATTTCCCTTCCATCATCCCCATGCTTTTATTTTCGGCTGAAGCCATCAGCTACGCTCAGCCCATATTCACAAATAACACGCTGCCCCCAACCCTCACTCCACTTTTAATTGAATTAATTCTTTGTTAAAAATGACTTGATGGACTTTACACAACCTTTGGTCCAAGCTGGTTCAATGACTTTTAATTTCTGCTTTCTTCCTTGGGAATTTGCTGATCATCCAGCAAGGATGAGGACAGTGATGTTTTGGTGATGACAGCCCAGAATGACATGGAGAAGAGAACAGATTGCTCCCTTTCTGTCTGGGGAAGGGGCGAAAACAGAGGAAAAATTAAATAAAAATCTTTCCTGAGCAAAAGCCAGAGGCAGTGACCCCAGAAGGACTGCAGAGCTCAACACATCATCAGAGGTATGTTTGATCCATCAGGACCAGCTCCCACCACGGGAGTGGGAGCAGACAGCAGTCAAATACAGGCAGAGGACCCAGGGCTGCCTCAAGGGTAGGTTGTAAAGGAGAGACTCTTTGTTTCTTTGTGAAAATCCTCTTTTCAGCATCCCTCCTCAGCCAGCACTTTCACAGACCGTAGTTCAAATTGGATAATGATCTGGGTTAAAGTAAATCTTCCTCTTGTGGCAAATTGGACATTATTCTGCTGGTTTTTCCTGCTCCTTCCACACGTCTCTATAATTACATCAAAGAGAAAGGGCAGCGCATTCATTAGGTACAGCCGCAAAGGGATCAAGAAGACTTTGGTTTGTGATACGGTGTCTACCCCATGATCACGCACTTGAGTGCCATGCGCCAGCATCGTCCTCTCTAAGGGATTTTAGGTTGAGGTTTATTGCTAGGAGGAAGAATTTTCCAGGAGCAGAGGATCTTGCCAATAACACTGGTATGTCCAAGGGCATGTGGAAGTGTATCTTCGTTAGTCTTGACCTTCCAACAGCTCCAGCTTTGCTCAGCTCTCACTTTAAATGAACTGTGATCAATTAAAAGCTTTGCTCGTTGCTTGTTCAAAGAGCATATAAATCTTCAGAGTCTGATTTTTTCTTTTTGGACTGCCTTTGGAAGTCTAAAAATAAAGCCAGTGCCAATTCTAAATATTTCATGTCTCCATGTTCCCAAGTTCAAATGAGACTGACGGCTCTGGTAAGCTGTAAAGAAACAACCAGAAATCTTGGGGGGAAAAAAAATTACCTCCTGTTACCTCTGAGGGGAAAATATTCCTTTAGATTTTCTTCCTTTTTTGGATGAATGTGGACTTGTCGGGGGACAAACGGGAGGGTTCCAGCGCTGTTTGTTGTTAGGTTGCTGTTGAAATCCAGCTGTAAAGACCCAAAGGAGTTTTCCACTCTTCTGAAATTATTTCAGTCCGGGGAGGACATATCCCAGCAAACTGCTATGGAGCAGCAGAAAATTGGTTTTAAGAGGTGGGGGAAATATTCTTCTACTTGGACGTGCATCTTCCTAACTGGTAGTTCCTCTTTAAAGATGGTGGGCAGAGAGTATTGACCCTGTATGGCTGTTTTCTCTCCTGCCCCTCTTTCGAGGGTAAATGCAGGACCATGCTTTCCCAGGCTGTCAACGTGGCACGTTGGAACGTGTCCTACATTCACTGAAAATAAATAAATCTGTGTCGGCCCAACTTTCTCATGCCAATCGCGTCACTGGAGACAGTGAAGACAAATGGTGTGGGACACTGTGCCTACCAGGGAGGGAACGGCACTCCTGCCTCTTGCTAAGGCCAGATTCAGAGCACAGTGCCTCCAGCCTTCCCTGAGTTAGCACTGCTGGGTGCTCCAGGATTGTGTTTATCACCACCAAAGGTCACTGCCCAGGAAATCGTATCCTCAAACAAGAACTGATGTTGGCTAAGGACCAAAAATTGATCTCACCATTGGGTGTTGGAAGTGCAACCATGAATTTCTTCCATTGCTTCAGAGATACTGGTGGCCACATGGGCTGTTAGACCAGGCAGAGAGTGACTCCTTAGGAAGAAATTCTTCACTGTGAGGGTGGTTACACACTGGAACAGGTTGCCCAGAGAAGCTGTGGATGCCCCATCCCTGGAGGGGTTCAAGGCCAGGCTGGATGAGGCTTTGGGCAACCTGGGCTTGTGGGAGGTGTCCCTGCCCATGGCAGGGGGTGGCACTGGATGATCTTGAAGGTCCCTTCCAACCCAAACCATCCTGTGATTCTATGATTCTGTGATTCCTTTCCCTTTGTAGATATGGTCTCTTTCCCATAGCCGAGAACGAAGGGCTGCTTCTCTTCCTAGACCCTTGCCTTGTCAGCAACCCTGTGTAGGAAAGCTGCTGGACTCGGGCTGTAATAAGAAGAGCAGCTCTAGTGTCTTGTCTTCAGGGGAACTCTGCTGCTCAGGACCCTACCTGATAGCCCGAAGAGGCCGGTCGAGGAAAGTGGCATGATTTACATCAGACGACAATCCAGTCTGGTGTCTAAAAGCAGAGGGAAAAGGCAAAGTTCCGTAAAACCAGAGGTGGATGCCTGGAAAACTCATTAAAAGCCCTCAAAATACAATGGATAATGAATCCTCAGCGGGCCATAGTGTCTGTGTAACCCAGTGGGCAGCTGACACCACATTTATCTTCCAAATGTTACCTCTGGTCCCTTAAAAAACACATTATCAGAGCAGATCTGTGTTGCTGGAGGACTGGAAACACAAACAGTCCAATTAAAATCTTTATTGGTCAGACAATGCCTGAGAATTAAAGTCCTGCCCTGAGCCTGTCCGTCTCCCACTGATGCCCCCTAAGATACACCGCTGCGAAAACTTTGCAAAGACATGGGGGAAAACACCGTCCTTTTGCTGCTTGCCAGCTAATCGTGGGTTGCCGTGGCTTTTTTTGTTGTTGTGTTTTGTTTTGTTTTGTTTTCCTCTATCCCCCAGCATTGCAAATTCATTAGTCACAGGGGCGTGAGGTTAAACGGCACTGCGTGCAAGTCACATTTTATTTTAGGTTGCATAAGCTTCACAGAATTTCTGCCTAATGCTTTTGCATTCTCTCGCGCCCTCTCCTCCTCTTTTCCATTATTCTTGTCAGTCTAACAACTAACAAGACTGATCTTGCTCACTGCTTTCTGATCCCTGCTCCCCCTTGCAGCTCTCCCTTTACGGTACTTTTCATTGTAATACAGCTGAATAGGAAAGATTCAAAGACACAAAGGACCATGACGGATTTACTTCTCGTCAGTCTCCATTGAAGCACGGGTGCCTTTGTGCCCTTGAAACTTCACAACACTGAGAAACTGGGGGATCTTACACTGATCTTCAAACTAATCCTCACGTTGCTGTTGTTCTACCTTCTCCCACCTTCCTTTTGGTACTCGGGCTCATTGGTCAAGGAGTATGGAAGTTAAAAGAGGTAGCAGGTTCCCACCACCTGGGAAGCTCACCTATGATACCTGTTTAGTAGCAGAACATGTCGTCTTGGCTCTGTGTTTTTATTCTTGTTCCTTATTTCATGAGCATCATCGTGTTGCTGGAGTGTCTTTCCTTCCTATATACACTGTAATTATGGCCATTGGGATTCACATCTTTTGAAGTCTTTAAACTTTGAATCTCTAAGACTCTAAGCCAGTGTACACACCTCCATCCGAATGAGCTGCCCACCTTCCATTTCTAATCATGGGAGCAAAATGGGTCCTTCTAGGAATGACGCATCACCTTCTAAATGAATTCCTAAAATAGACCAGATAGCTTGTGTCCTGTTTTGCCCCGTTGGTTACAAAGGGAGCTCAGGGCACTTCAGGTCCAGTGGAGGCTTCTACACCACAGACCTGTCCACTTGGCCAGAAGAACCCCACTGGAGATGACTGGCTCAAGAGTGGGCATGTAGACTGAAGGTGTTTAATATCAGGGAAGATTCCAGCAGAACCAGAGTTTCTGGGTAGGTCAGACAAAGCCTGGTAGCTGGGTTATGGGTGCTTTAAGAACAGCAATAATTGTCCTTTCTAGATACAAGACCCTTTCAGCTATATTCTTGCCTAATGTCTTTGAGAAATTTGCTGCACACTAAAGGTAAAGGTACAGTGACATCTCTGGGCAGGAAACCATGAGGTTTAATGAGGATGTCGGGTGGGTTGCACATGGAAGGAAATGTCAGGGTGAAGAGAAGGGTTTCTGTGGCATATCTGCTAATGGTTTGCTGGCTCTGGCTGTTCATGAGCAGTTGCCATCTGATCTTCAGGAAGTTACTGGGGGTACTCGTACTTGGGTGTACTCTTGAACCTGTGGCTATATTTACTGCTCGTGTCAGGCTCAGGAGTTGGTGATATTTAATACGTGCTGAGAAAAATATAAGGAATGGTGTCCATGTTCATCTCAACAGTGTTGCGGTGTTGACACTGGTGGGAGATGATGGCTAATAGGACACAGGTGACACCCTACCCAACACAAAGCACATGGATGGTGAACATGCAACACACCTGTCTTCCAAGGAAGTCTGTCCTCTGGGCCGAGGTGTCAGGCCCTCTCAGGGAATAATTTAACCAGGGTGCAATTATTTTAGAATCAGAGAGGTTTGGGTTGGAAGGGACCTTCAACATCACTGAGTTCCAACCCTCTTGCCATGGGCAGGGACACTTTCCAGTAGACCAGGTTGCCCAAAGCCTTGTCCAGCCTGGCCTTGAACATCTCCAGAGATGGGTATTTTAACACTTATTTTGACCTTGGACAAACAAGATCAACAGAAGTCCCATATTTTGTTGGTATCCAACCAGCTTGCTCAACACACAGTTCGGAAAAACACTGTCTCCTCTCTACGGTGATGGACACCAACCAACATCCCCGCCTCAGGACATAAAAATGACTCAGAGAGACTTGAGCTTTTGTTTTTCATCAGGAATAACTATTTAGCATAAATTGACCTGGGGATCTACAAGCCATGGAAATTCCCCTTTGGAAAATGTTCTTGAGGAAGAAAATTGGGGAGGGAGATGGATGGGAGAACAGTTAGAGGCCAACCATGCACTCTATCAACCTTAAACGAATGAGCTGTCACATGGATATATAGGGAGAGGGACATAGGTTAGTAAATTAAAGCTCTGACAGCTCTTGACTCCAGTCCAACGTGCTAATTGGAAAGACTTCAACTGTTGCTGTCCCCAGAGACCTATATCTCAGTCACAGCCCTGCCCTCCCCAGGTCAGCCCAAAGAGCTGTTATCGTCTACTGCTTGGTCTTTTCCTGGAAGAGGCTCAGGAGTATGAGAACAAGAGAAAATATGTTTTCTTTACTCCTATACGGCTTTTCTGAGCTCTTCCATGCTTCAGCAGGAGCACACAGAGGAAGATCTCATCCTCACTTGGTAGGAAGTCAGTGTCTCACCATTGCAGAGTTGCTATCACCATCCAAGAAGCTTTGCCACCTTATGCAGACTGGAGCCCTTCTGGTGGTGTCTGATGGCAGAGTTACTCCACTTCAGACCGAGAGGGGATCAGTCCTCACTACACCAATGTGATAAACACAGAAATTTCACACTTAATTATGGCTGTCACTGATTCCACTATTATTGGTTAAGTACCAATTATGTAGATTTACCGTAGCCTGCAGCATTGTCTATATGCAGTGTTTGATATCCCAAAATGTCGTGGATAACACTGTACTAACCATCAAGGTGGCATCTGAGATACTGCTTGCTCTTGCTTGACTGGCTGGAAATAACTTGGTTACATGAAAACCTGATTTTCTAATGGTGGCTATTTTGACATTGCTAGTTGGATCCATCTCATCTCGGTTCACAAAATCACTTTGTTTCCCGTACAGGGTACGGAAATCTTTGACACCCATTGGTTGCGTTTCTGGGCAGGCATCTTCCCAACTGGTTTGTGTGTAGCTGTACCCAGAGACTTTATTCCTAACCACATACTGTTGTACTCCCTTTAATAGAGAGAAACTACATCTTGCTCTCTTCTGTGGAAGCTATATGAAAACTTGGCAACGTGCATTATTTTTTATATCGTATCATAACAGAAATGCACAGATGTTGATTTTGGGACAGGTGCTCGGAAGTTATTGGAAAGGCTGTCCTTCCCCGGAGGCAAAATGTGATCACCTCCAAAGGTGGCCAAGAAATGCAGACAGATCCTCTACCTCCTCCAAGAAAGTCCCAAGAGCTACAATTACCTCAAGAAATGAGGACCACAGTTCTTCCCCATGACCCAGTAGTAGCAACTGAAGAAAATATTCTTCCGAATATCTGCTTCAGTTGAGACTGATCTCACCCGTAGCCCCAAGCAATATAAAGTTTTCTTACCGAGTTATTGTGATTCCATCTTTTTGAAACACTTTTCCTGTGGCCTCTAAGAAAACGAGCATATTTGATAAATCCATGTTTATCTCAATAAGAGAAAGCAGAGACATTTTTGTTGCCATTTGGGCTATAGAGACACGTACATGGACAATGCCACCACAGTGGGATGGAGGAGAGGAAGCTTTGCTGCAGGAGTATTTTTTCAAATCATCTATTCAAATGTATTGTTGCCAAACAGTCAAGCTACTCAGAAGGGTGTTTAATTAACTAGTGACTGAACAGCTTGGATCTGTTATTTAGAGAGAGTGGAGTAAACACTGCTCCAGAGGAAGTCAGTGGGAGAGCATCTTTGCCAGGGTTCAAAAAGAAGATGCATCTGGTGTATAACATCAGGATGGAGAATAGCAAAAAGGCAGTTAAAGGCCTCTACACCATGTTCTGATCTCCCACCAGCTTCACACGGGTGGATTCAGACATTTTGGAAAAGTCCTGAAGTAAAGATGAAGGAGAGAAAGGGGGAACTGAGCCCAGCACTCAGCGTGTTTCAAGCACCAAACTCCAGAATAGCTGGGACCCTGGAAATGACCTCCAGGTGACAACCCTGATAAAATATATACTAATCAGACTAATGAAATAGAAATAAGGAACCCTCAACCTTCAGGAACTTCCAAAAATCCTATTCGACACCTCCACGACACCTGCGAAGCTACTCCTGATTTGCACCCTGGACTAGAAGGATCAGGCCCAGATTCTGCAAAGCTGCACTGTGTAGCTGTGCCCATCACACACATCCCAGTAGAAGGAAGGTACATCCCCAACCTCATCCTGGGTCATCCACCCATCTTGCCACAGTTCCCAGCACAGCTTCCCAAGGACAGAAACATCTCAGGAAGGAAGCTTTGGCTGCCCCTTGGTCCCTGAGCTCCTCCCATGGTGCCATGCAGCCTCTGGGTTCAAGACGTGGACAAGCTGTTGGTAGCACACGGTTCCAGGTGAAGAGCCTGGCTCAGGGCTGGAAAGCTGGGCAGCCCTGCCAGCTCAGCACTGCTCCAGAGGCAATTAGCTCTGCCGTGCTGAGAGCGCAGGCACGAGGCACGTGCCCACTCCTGAAACAGCCACTCTGCTGCTGTGCCTGGGACTTCACCCAAGCTGACCCTTGACTGAGCATTTGCACTTGGCTTTTAATTACGGTTAAAATTAGCATTGGTTTCTTGGCTTCCTTTTCGTGCAGGGAACAAAGCGCTGAATCCACTGCTGTAAGCTCACTGTGGAGGAAGGGACGTGCCCTTAAAGCCCAAAGATGATGGAAAGGGAAGAGGAAGAAACGAGCTGAGCTGAGAACCCCTGAAGGTGAACCCGTTAGAAATGCTGAGGGTGCCGTTCAGCACTCAGAGAGGGGGACCGAAAGTGATTTGAAAGAGATGAATGGTCTTTTGGATCCAGCTACTCCCACTGGACACAGGGACCTGAATAAAATGCACCAGACCCATGGTGGAAAGCACTATCCATTGCTTTCACACGCCTATTCAATTCTGTGATGATACGCCCTCAGGATTTGTTCCCTCCCCTGGAAAGAGCAGCTCATACCTCATTGCTTGTGGAGGTCTGACATTCATGAAGGACTCAGGTCTCAGATGAGCAATGCTGCTGCTGCCACCACCCTCTGTGAACATAAACAAGACACATAAGGAGAACGAGCAACCATACCAACTCTCACTTTACTAACACCTCTGCTCTAGTGATACCCACCCCAGTTGTTTCACTGATCAGCAAGTAAAACACGGAATAGTCCCCTCCATCTTGATCTTGATTTGAAGTTTACTGCTTTTCTTTCAGACCTACAAAAGGCCTTGGGAACCCAAAAATCTCTCCTGTTCCTCCCACACAATTATATCTCGTGCATGAGTAAGGGATGCTGCCCTTTTCACACCATCCTGCTTCATGACTCAGCTTTGGCAACCAACCCAACCTTGCACTGGGCAGTCAAGCGGTGCTAACACTGTTGTGTGCTCTTCCCAAGGCCTCCATGGGGGTATGGACTCTGCAGCACAACCCCACCCCACAGCAGACTGTCCCCCAGCTCTTCAGCATGACGGGTTCAGCTTTGAGACTTTATTGTTGTTTTCTGGATGTGTCCTGCAGCACACAAGGAGTTACTGTGCAACCAAGGAGGTTGTGGTGTGGCAAGGACATACAAGGAAAGCATTAATCACGAGGAAAAATGTGAGGAATGTCACCCTCTTCGAAATCAAGCCCTTGTTATCAGTTTGAAAGACTACCATTCTGGTGCGGGCTGAGGTTTATTTCCCTCCCAGACCTCCATCGAGTCAACATTGCTGATGTGAGGCATGATTTACCTTTCGCTCTGCAGACTTTGGATTTACACGGTCACCAGTCACCCTCTAACTGCAGTGACAGAGACCTCACTGCCTTGTCAGGCCCCCTGGGACCTTGCAAGGCTGCAGGAATTTGGACTCTGAAAAACCAGGTCCCAGCATGGCAGGGGAGGTGTGCACCACCGTGCTGGGGAGGACTGGTTTTTGCAGGAGCTGGGGAGACTGGATGCAGGTAGAGAGTCTGAAGGACAGAGGAGAGAGACCATTAGTTCCATGGTTGGGGCAGATGGAAGAGCAGAGGTGGAACAGCAATGACGATGATCTTGGTCAGGTTGTGGGGGAGTTGTTGAGGGAAAGAATAGAGTCTCCAAGGGCCAGAAGGACGGTTGCACCAGTAATGCTGTTCCTGAGCCAATGCCAAAGCCTTCCCTTCCCTGAAATGCTGTTTTCCCTTGCCATGGGTCAATCTAGTTTACAGGCTGGTTGGATGAGAACATCCCTACGATACAAGTAGGGATCTTGTAGTCCTCTCAGTGAAAGAAGAACATCCCTGAGAAACTTCCAGACATGTAGAGGACTTTCAGGATCACTCCCACATGTTCAAACACATACATTTTTTTCCTCCTAAATATTTCAGCTTGCACCCTGTGGAGTGCTCTTGGTTTGGCTCCTGCCCTGGTGACTACTGCAAGTGTCATTGGGGGAGGTCCAGGATGGACATCTGGAACTGAAGCTCTCCCCTTGGCCGTGTTTTTCAGTCCTTGCCTATAGTAGAAGGACAAAAAGCAATCCTCAGTCCGGAAGGTCTGACCCTCCGTAACAGTGAGCAGATGTAGTGCTGGGACTCCTTCCCTCCATTCACCATCAGATGGCAGAAGGAGCTTCTTACTCTCTGAGCTTTAAACTACGGCTCTGTTGTCTCTTTACACCTAGAGAGGACTTGGAGAAGTGTTCCATTTGCTAGCGGAAATGTGTTTTCCTGGTGGTGAGTTTCACCCAGTTACATAATTCCTGTGAAACATGGGCTATCCACCTGAGGATAAAGGTGTTATAGAAGCCAAATTGTGTCCCCTGACTTTTTTGAAGCAAGGTTAATCCCAGCTTATAAATGATGAAGCTGAGGCACAGGTGGGTAAATGGCTTTCATACTACTCAAACCCTTATTCTCATCCCTAGATCAAAAGAATGGCAGCCTTGGAGTCCAGCACCCAAATATAATTCCCAGTGGCTCTGGAGCACAAATGCAGTTGGTAGTTGGCCAACAACCCAGGTCATTAGCAACACACCTTCCACCATCCACGCTTGCTTTGGAGCAGGGAATAGCAGCACCTGCCTCCAGGCACCATCCACAACATGAGCCAGGATCCAGGCTGGGGTTCCCAGCCAGCAAAACACCACGTCTGCCCACTCAGGGGTGCCAGGACACCAAGGGAAAGCAGCAGGAGGTAGGACAGAAAGGAAGACAAGGAGGTGCTTCTTCACACTCATGGTCAGCGGTGGTGGTCCTTGCTGCAGGATGTGTTTCACACTGAAAATAAAAGTTGATCGGATTAATTCCCATTGGGAAATCCAGTGGGGTCTATTAACTACATAGAGCCATGAATTATTACGGGTTGGTGGAGTATTACATGGTAGTGTCACGTATGTGCCCCTGTTCATATTCTCACAGCTTCTGTTGTGGCTTCTCTTAGAAGCAGGATAGTAGGATAAGCTCTAGGACAGTTCTTCTGTGATCCAAGGCTTTGGGGTCTTTTTTTCACTGTGGACTTTGATAAAGCCAACATTTTTTTTTTTATAACAGCAGAGACTTTTACAGCCAGACACACGAGGGCAGAAATGCAGCATTATGTCGTTCTATGGACCTGTAATCACAGCCCCAGACTGACCATTTGAGGATTGCTGCATTTTTTCACAGGTGGCAGATAACAGCCGACTATTCCCCAGAACAGATTCCTTGAAATAACACCTTCACACCCAATATTCATGTGAAGCTAGCAGCAAGGAAATCATCTGCCAGGACGGGAAATGGCTGAGACACCAGCACAGCCTCCATCCTTGGAGGATTTCAAGACCAGACTGGACAAAATCCTGACTAACCTTGTCTAACCTTGTAGCTGACCCTGCTTTGGGGTCAAGGAAAAATCTGAAGGTCCCTTCCAGTCCAAAAGGACCTGTGACCCTATGGTCTATGAGTACAAAATGTGATCAATGTGGACAAAAACCTCTCCCTTGCACCTTGCAGACTCATGGACATGGTTGATCCATCAACCCAACCTTCTCAGTGGTGTGGATCCCAGATGACTGTCTACAGCAGGATTACCAGGACCAAAGAGAAGTCAAACCAATCTGCAGGGGCTTGATGCTTCCCCATGTGGCTCCTTTTGCACCTCTGACCCAAGCCACAACTATAACTAGAAGCTGGAGGAGCCTTTGCCTGCTCTACTTGCTCTGTTGGAGACACGTTGAGCCAAACCATGAAGTCTTTGCAGGTCCATTAGATTCTGGGCTGAGGGATCAGAGGATTAATTTTGCAGAAAAGTGGTTTGGTGGGAGAAGCTCCTTGGGATTGCTTTCCTTTTCTGCTAACAAAACCAGTATAGCTGAAAGCATGCAAAGAATTTGGAATGAGGACCCCAAAACTGTAGATTTACTTTGTGGGTGACTATAGTTGCAGATTTTTTTGGGGAAAGAATTTTACACCTTTACTCCCTTTTGAGGAAGATTTCCACAAAAAAAAACACCCAACAAACAAACAAACAAAAAACCAAGTGCAAAGTCAAAGGAGCAAAGGCTTGTCTTCTCTGATTTATCCAAGTGGAAATGGGCTTGGAGCAAACCTGGTCAGTTTTTTCATGTTTCTTGTATGGTACTGCAAACATTTTGATATTTATTCTGTGTGGGTTGTTCATTATATTGGACCACTTTAGTGAAATTACAATGCAAAAAAAAAAAAAAGACTGTGTGCATTTTCAAATGGTAATGCTTTAAAACTGCACGGTTCTTATATGTTCAGTGACCCCAAATGGCCAAAAGCAGCTTTTACATCTCATTGGGAATCACAATGATTCAGAACGAAGAAAAGTTGATGAGAAAATTGATTTTAACAGAATTTCAATGGAGAATAATCCAAACATGCCTTCTCGTTTTGCACTGGCACTCGTCTCTGGGTCTGCTAGCTCCTCACGGAGGTGTTAGTTCTCAGTGCTGTTAGCCCCAGGTTTGCTTTATGTGCTCCTCTTTTGCCTGGACAGTAGCTCAGAGGGTATCTGGCATCTCCTTTCATTGCCTGAGATAAATCTTAGGACCTTGGAGACATTTTTTTTTCTCTTGTTTGATCCGAATGTTTTTCAGTATATCGCTTTTCTTGGCTCGGTTCAAGAGAAGAACAAATGTCGAAAACAGGGAAATTTTTCAAGAGGTGATACTTCCCATTTTTAAGTCCTCATTAATTAACTTTCCTTTCTTACCTCCTCTCCAGGTCTGACCTAGTCGCCCCCTTGCTTTGATGGGAAGAGCCGACGAAGTCGCAGCCCAATGTGAGCATCAATTCCCACCTTACACCTCTTGCATACGAAGGAAAGGACGTACTGTAAATCCAGTTTAGTCTTGTAATCCCACGGTAACATGAATACAACATCAGGACACGACTTGTTCCTGGGAACTAGACTAAAGCAACTATTACTGCAATGTTTCAGGAGTGGTTCTTGTTGCTAAGCTCCAGAATTGTGCTAATTTCTTTGCTTAAGTTTGCAGAATCATTTTAGTTTATTTTTTTTTAATTTTTTTTAACCTAAGATGACATTCTTTCCTGTCTCGGGAGAAATTTCTGTCTCGCAGTTAGAGCAGCAGCTGCAAGCTGGAAGGGACACTTCAGCAAATCAATCCTCTTTGCTTTTTGAAACAGGGCAATCACTTAACAAGCAAGACAGCAGGATGCACGTTGAATGCCAGCCTGTTTTGGAAGGCAGCGGGGTCCAGGGCTGGCCTCGGCTGCTCAGGCTCTGCGTGAGCCCATGCACGTCACTTTGGACCACACTGCCAGGTCTTTGCTGTTGGAGAGGTCTCATCCCTCCCACGGGGGTTCCACCATGCTCCCAAGGAGCCCTGTTGAGTCCCAACAGCTTTCCCTTCAGTTCTGTGCCAGGAAATCCTGGGGTGATATCCCCGTCCTAGGCTGACATATCCGTCCCAGGGTGACATCTCCATCCCAGGGTGACATATCCATCCCAGTGTGACATCTCCATTCCAGGGTGACATATCCATCCCAGCGTGACATCTCCATCTCAGGGTGACATCTCCATCCCAGGATGGTGAATTTGACATCTGCTGACCTTGGTCATACCTCAAGCAAATCAAACACAATCTGCTAGCAGATGGTCTTTACAAGTTTACTCCCAACTAGAGGGATCCTGAAGCACAGCAATCAGTCAGGTGAACAAGGACTTCACATCACACTCCCCATTTGAAGAGGGGATCGGTACTAGCTCAGACACATTGGGCATATTGGCAAACATCGGGCATCCCTCAGGCCATGTCTCTCTCAGCCCAGCTTCCATTCACATGGATAAAATTGCCCCCTCTCCTCAGACCAGACCAGCCTTGTCTCCACTGCCTTGTGGAAACCATCTGGTCTGCATGGGGCCCTGAACCATGCCTAGAGTCAGAGGCTGACATACCCAGCAACAGAGATCCTTGGGTAGGCTCTGTGGGGCAGGAATGGGATGCACCAAGCAATAAGGCTGTTGGTGATGCTTCAGAAATGCCTTCCCTTGAGGAGGTGGGTGTCTCCATCCATTTGAAGAGCCCTTATTAGACAGCCTGGGTCCAACAAGGCTTAGAGACGGCTTTACCATTGTCTTGCTGTGAACGATTTAACCAGGAGAGAGGTTGACCTAACGATGAGGATGATCTTTCACCTTCTGTTCTAGGGCATGGGCATATCCATCAGAACAGCAAAATGCGCCTCACTCATCAGACCTAAAACCACATTTCTCCTTGGGGCAGGAATCCCCTAGACCCCACTCCTGCCTGTAATTACACTTCTTTGAGCAACCTGGTCTAATGGGAGGTGTCCCTGCCCATGGCAGGGGGCTTGGAGCTCCATGATCTTGAAGGTCCCTTCCAACCCAAGTCATTCTGTCATTCTGTGTTTCTATTTAAACAAACCAGCAGTAGGCATCCTTACTCCAATGCTTTGGAGACCTCTACATGTCCAGGGGAGGCTCACAGAAATGTAAGCCAGAAGGGATCACTCATGGATGGCCAACCTACTCTCCTAGACATCCCAAGCCAAAAAACCATCGATGACTCCTACACGGACAGTCTCTCTGGAGTGTGTCCCTCACAGTTAAAGCAGCCCACAGGCAATCTGGCCCGGGTCTTATTTACTGTCTTTTGCCCTGGAGGACAAGGCAAGAACGAAAGCTCTGTTGGGCCATGATGGGTCCCGTGAAGACCTCATCCTACATATGAGTCCTACCAGGTTGGGATGAGGATAAAACCTCCAAGGAGGACCCTTTCGGACCTCTCTGTTTTGATCTGTCGATCTCCTTGGACTCAGCCACCACCTTGGTAAGAAGAGCGGTGCAGAAGGCACAGATCAGACAGCTTTGTGCGTTTGTTTGTGCGTTACAGTGCTGGTCACATCGCCAGTCCGAAGGCCAGGATTGTTTCAAGAGCACTGTGGGAATTAAGTACCCTGGAGAAATTAGTATAAGCCTGGCCGCATTTCAATAAGATCTGGGCTCCTATGGTCCTTTGGCTCCCTTTGAAGATTTCAGCCTTTAATAAAATAATAACAATATAGAGACAAATACGGTGTTTTACAGCACGCTATGTCCAGCCCTTAGCAGAGGTCACGGGATGCCTGTCACTTTGCAGCAGCTGAGGATCTGACCCAGAAACAATTTGCTTTGTTTGGGGAAAAATTCCTTCCCGAGCATCTCAAAGAGGCGAGCATTGGGCTTTAGATCCACCCAATTACCTTCAGCACAAATGTCCTTCAACCATGCAGGAACATGAGAAAAAAAAAATGCAGGAAAAGTTCCCCAAGTCCAAAATGGATTTAAATAAGCCAAGAGACGAGCAGCAGACTCATTCGTCTCACTGCTGTGTGTTGCCTCTAATTCCTGCCGTGGCTTTGCACTTTCCAACAGCTTCTTCTGCTGGGGGAGACATCTCCCTTCCCGGCTGGGCTGGAGGATGGAAATTTGGCCACCCAGCCCTGCCTGTTCTGACCAGCGTGCTGTAATGGCAATCTGCCATCTCAGAGAAACAGACAAATTTGTTTAAATAAAGAGCCCCAAAATCACCTCTCCCCGGATGAAAATTATTCTGTCTCCAAAGCCAGTATGAAAGGTGCAATTTGTGCCTGTGACTGAATTTTATTAAAAGCTCCCCCAGACTCCCTCGTATCATTATCAGAATAGACACCGTCGCACTTTTCCTCCAGACACATCAGTATTGCTTCAGGGCTGGGAAAAGAAGCAGTTTTGAGGTATGTAGACTGATGTTTGGGTAAGTTACATGTACTAGAGAGTTAAAACCATGCTCACAGGCTGTTATTTTAGAACAGCTCTTGCTCAGATGAGTCACTTCACAGCGTGCTTTGCTGACCAGTTTTTATTCCATATTCAGGGATTAAATCCTCACCAGACGTCTCTCTCTTTGTTGCTTCATCCCAGGGGGACTTGTCCCTGCATCCCTGCTGTGCACCCGCACTGGAGATGCCATCGAGTGGTACCCACTGACTCTGGCACTGGCTCGGACCATGCAGGTGCAGAAGCTGCTTGCAAAGCCCAGGAGGGTGCCCTCCCATGTGTCAGTTCCTCAAAGGACACTGGGAATGTCCTCCTCCAGCTCATGGCCTTTCCATCACGCTGCATGGTGTGATATGGACACTCTGGTAGAGGAGTCATCTTCCCCACATTGCTCTTCGGTGCCTCGCTGTCACTTTTACTGTGCCCATCCTTGACGACTTTGGGTTGAACAAAAGTGTTTCTCAGTTGGGATGTCACAGCAAATGCCCACCTGGAGCACACAAACCAACATGAGCCATGGGGCAGAGCAGCACTATGTGGTCCCTTGTGGCCCCTCAGTACAGCACACTGGGTCTGATGCCTAGGAGCACAGTACAGGGCTTGCAAAGCAAGAAAAAAACCCAAATCCCCATTATGCCCTTCGAAGGAATATCCATTGCTTCCTACAGGACCACCTCATCCCTCCAGAATGATCCCTACAGCCCTCAAATGCTGCGAGATCCCGTGTTTGATCTCTGCCTCTCGCCTGTTCTCATCCTCTCCCTCTACTCCCATATTCCTTCTTTTCCTTTCTCACCCTGGTGTTTTCTCTCTTCTCCTCTCCAGTTTGCCCCTCATCTTCCTGTTTCACATCTAAATTTGTCTCATAAGACTTTTGTCAAAAAATGATGGCTACTCAGACAACTACGACTTAAAGCTCTCGAAAAACACCCGTGATAGGGAGAGCAAAGAAACTTACGAGTATTTTAATTTATCCTTGAAAAAAAAAAAGAGGGAAAAAAAAGAAAAGAAAAAAAAAAAACAGCAGATGCAGCAGCCTGTATTTTTTTTTCATCAGGAGAGAGGGACTCCAGAGGGATTCAAGCTCCTATCCTGCACAGGCTGGGAAGTGTGCTTGTGCTCTACAGGCTCAGATACACGGCTTTCCCCTCTCCGCCTTTACCAGTGTAATCTTATTGATCCAGTTGTAAAAAGCCGTGAAGAAGAAAGAGGATGCTGAGGCGATCAGACACTAATGCAGAATTATAGTTCCTGCAAGGTCTTGCCTCTGCACGGTGCTGGCGTGATGCTGGGGAGCTCGGGAAGCGCCGGCAGCCAGAGGATGTGCCCACACGGGTAATTTGCTGTTTCCACACATTTCTGATGAGGTCCTTGGCCTTTTGTGTTTTTTTTCCCCCCCAATCTTCACCCAGTCAGTGCTGAAAGATATATGTCACCCACTGGCCCAGATGGAAAGTTCCCCGGGAACTGGGAGCAGTGGGCGGTGAGGATGTGATGCCGGGCGCACGAATGCTGGGGATGTGACAGCTCCGGTCTCTGACATTTGGTACACGGCAGACTTTAATAATGCCATTGCCCACCTCCAGCAAACGAGTCCTGGAGGAGCCGCAATTCTGATTGTCAGAGAGGGAGAGAAAGGGTAATTAAGAGGCCCGGTGACAGGTAATGAGAAGGATGGAGCCACATCTCTGCTGAAGGACCTGGTGCTCTGCCGGTCCCTCTCTCCGGCACAATCCTCGGTCCCTGTGCAAACGCATCCCTCCACACGTCCCTCTCAGCCTGAGACCAGGAGTGACCTTCTCCAGAAATGCAGACGGAATTGGACATCCACTGCTGAAAGCATCAATTAGCGCTAATTGGACGGTGCCAGGGCGAGCGCACATCGTGGGGGAGGAGGACAGGGACAGGCTTCGTAGGCTTCTTTCTTCTTTTGCCTGAAAATGCAGAAAGGTACCTGATGAATTTATTTCCACTCAAGTTCCAGCAGGACGTTTTCTCAGGATGGAGCTTTTATTCAAACGGTAAATACCAAATTCTCCCGATGAGACACTGAGAGAAGAACCCATGGCCAGAGGAGACAGAGGGATGGATTGATGCGTTGCATTTCCCATGGAGCAACAAGAAAACCTTTGGAGTGTAAAAAAACAAGCAAGAATCTCTTAAATTTGCTAACACATGCTTTTATTGGTCCCACAGTCTCCTACGACTAGATTTCTCCCCTCCGGCGTTTATGATAGCCCTGGTTTGTCTTCTCCTGCTGTCTTATATGTGAATGTCACTTCACTTGAAGTGGTGAAGGATATTAGAAATTTGAGCAAAAAAAGACTTGCTTTGTGCGTCGCTGTTGTTTTTATGGCCATCAGACAAGTGCTCTGACCTCTGGTGCTTCCACATTTTTATGATCGCCTACATTGAAATCCCCCCAGATTTATGTACTGCAAACGGCGAGTGCTTTGTTCTTTAGATCGTGTGCCCAGGATCCAGATGGCCGCATTGTGACGGTCTGTAAAGTTTAAGGGCATATGGGGAGCTAATAAGAACTTTTGTGTTGTTGTATGAAAAGCTCTCCCAGTAGGTAACCTTCACGCACCCTCAACTGCCAGGTTTCACATGGGTGATGCCTTCATACGTTGATTTCAAACTTTCTCATCTTTTTTTTAAGAAATAAGCTCAGAATTATCTAAGGATGCTAAAGGGGCAGCTCCCAAGCTAGGCAGTTCATCCTTTACGTGGCATAAACAAGACATTTCCAAAATGTATTTCGTTCTCTGGTGGTTGAATCTCAGCAGGAAGGGAATGATGGCAGAGGTGATAGGGATACTGAGCAAGAAACAGGCGAGAGATAAAGCTCCTTGTTTTAAATCCGTCTGTAATAGCAAAGACGAATTGAGAAGCTGCCTGGGAAAGCAGGATGGGTATTGATAAAGAGGCAATAAGGGGATTCTCAGGAACTGTGACCAGGCACAGCACAAATCAACCACCCAGTTTTGTGCTGAGGAGGATGCTAAGAAAATCCACTAACAAATTTTTAAACTCGAAATTGCAGAATTTACAAAGCAATGTGGAGCCAACGATGTGTCCCTTTCTAAAGAGAAAAGGACAGTGCTAGGGAGGATCTAATGCTAAGGAAAGAGATTCGTTTCTCACTGCTTTGGCTTCAGCCAGCTCAGGTGATTTAGAAAGATGCTTCGTGCTTTTTCACCAGCTGTGGGAAGAGACACGATATCACGGATCCAGGGGTGTGCCGGAACAGCCCAGCTGAGCTCAGGAATTTAGTATGATCGCATGAGCGGCACCCACTTACAGACTGATGAGAATGAAGCGAGGAAAAGAAATTCTAAAGCAAATGTCAAAAAAAAAAAGAGCAGATATTGAAAAAGAAGGTGATGCTGGCAATTGTAGCTGTAACTAATAGAACAAATACTGAGCAAAATCAGTGACTACATAGTGGATAAAGGAAAAAAAGCTCAAACCCACACGCATATGCCCAAGTATATAAAGAGTAAATCTCAGCAGAGAAATTTGTTGCCTATTTTTAGCTGAAACTATTAGTGGATAAAGAGTTTCTGTTTGGATTTTATTAAAACCCTTGCAACCCTTCTCTCTGAATTAGTTCAAATAGACATTGCTTAGCGAGGCTGCAACAGAGGGAAACTGCGGTGTGAGAAGTATTAACCACCTATGGAGACTTGCAGGGGCAGAATATTGCTCTGGGATACTTAAGAGGGTGTAAATAGGAGATCATGGGTGGAAATATGGCAAAGATAACTCAGCTGGATGTCAGAGAACGATTAGATCCTTATAGGAACATCTTCCAGGCTGCTGGAAAAAGGCAACAGAGTGGGATGCTATGAACTGTCGTTAGGTGTCTCCTCCAAAATGTGCTCAGGTGCCTTTAGACGAGCTTTGTCTGTTTAAACCTCATTGTCTTCAGGGAGGACATTTCTACCGGAGCCCTTCAGCTTGCTGGTGCAGCTGGTGGAGTCTAGGACACGACCCATCCCATGCTAAAGAAGTTGTCTTCATTCAGCCCCGTGGACAACACCAACATCTCCACTGACTTCACCAAAAACATTTCCGTGGAGACTTTACACACTTAGAGCACATGGAGACCCCTACACCTTTTGCTGTTTTATTTGGTGATGTCTCACCCTACGAGCTGGTTCCAGTCCTCCAGGTAACGCCACCTGGCCATCAAAGGGTCCTGGGTCTCCCATGAGTCCTGTGTCCTGTCTGCCGGAACTGTGTAGTGTCAAAGATACCCCAGGGCTTCTCAGACAACCCCAGACACCTTTATGTGGGCAACTGAGCCCAAAGTCTGATGATCTCTGTAGATGTCTCGCTCTCCTTCCAGTTATAATAGGGACGTGGACATCTCCTATGTAGACACCTGAACTTCAGTGTCACCATCTGCAAGCTGAATCCCACAGTTAATGCTGGGGGAGATGGATCCTCCCCTTACAGGATTTTTGATCTGGAGGTACCAGATTATACTCATGACACTCCAGATGTGAACATTTCCTTCTGTGGATGGTCTTCTCCATCACCCAGCACCCAAGTCCCTGGAAAACCTCACAAGGGTTTCTACCACCTTTGGACACAGTCTTCATCAGCGTTGGGTTTCTTTAGGTGCTTTTCCCTGCCCCAGAGCAGCCGAGGGGACGCAGCACTTCCCATCAGCTCTCCCCATTGCCCCAGCAAGAAGCCTTGATGGAATGCCACGGGGCACACGGAGAGATTAAAAGCAGAGGCTCCAAGACAGAGAGGTTTTAAAAATGTGTGTGCTCAAGTAAAGGACTTTTTAATGTTTTAATAACAAATATTACAAGATATTTTTCTCCATGCCCGGTGCCTGCTGAGCCATCATGCTGAGCCTATATTTATGGCACTGTAAAGCACAATGAAGGCAACAGCGCTAGGAATACTAATAGCCTCAAGTTTATTACACTAAGGCTGAGTGCTTCATTTTAATTGCATGGAAACATTTAATTTGTTAGATGAGGTGTCATGTAGTTTTCCTCAGGCACCAGTAACTCATATCCACACTGGGACAATCTAACAATCTAGGGGAGGCTTGAAAATTAAATGGATTTTACTGTTTCTTACCTCTTTGGCGTGCATGGGTGGCCAGATCCTTGGGCCTTGTAGAGTTAAAACATTTCTGCCTCTTTGTTGGAAGATTTGATTGGGGAAATCCATGTCTTCGCAGCTGGACATCACCGTAGGGTGTACGCAGACTTAGTGGAAGGGCCACACATTCTCATCTCTTCCTATCTCACTCCATGGACCAAGGATGCTCACTGCCTGTCCTTGGCAGGTGAACCTTTGGAAACACAACATTTTTTGGAAGGAACGGTGGGAGTTCAGAGCATACCTGGCCAATGGCTCAACAGCACCGTCAGGGTTCTTCTCTGCAGCCTTCTCCATCATTTTTCTGATCATTTGTAACAGCAACATTTAAGGAGTGACGGGGAGAGGAAACCCAACTGAACAGCAATGGTTTTGGGCTCTGAAGTGATGTCAAACCAGAATATGTCAGAAAAACAGGCATTTTATGAAAAAAAAAGGGGGGATGGGGCAGGTGAAAACCGAAGCATTTGGAGACAAGCGGGGTCTATCAAAGCGATGATAACAGCTTCAGTTTCCTGCATAGTTCACATGTGCTCAGACAGCAATGATGAACTTGGAATAAATGTCTGAGTTGGCAAGATTTCCTTTACCTCTGGTGCTAGGGGACCTGTATTTCACATTAGTTTTGGTTTTTTTCTCCGCATGCTGATCTAACGTGTTTGGACACTGAAGTTAGAGAACTTCACATTGGAAATGAAAGGTGATTTTTTTTTTTTAACTGCACAGAGAAGTAATGACTACAAGAGCTTTGCAGAACCAGTGGTAAATACCTTATCGCTCCAGGTTTTAAAGTGCGATAGGACTTTTTTTCTAAAAGATACGCTGCAGTTCAGCTCCGACTTTGTAGGCTCAATGCTGTCATGTCTGTGCTAGGGAAGAATAAATCTCCCAGCAGGAATTACTAGGGAAGAGGAATATTATGCAGAAGAGGAGAGTCTCTCATGTCCTTAATATCCACATTATCTCCTTTGAGGCAACAAAGCAGATACCATGGCAATAAGCAAACATAGCGATACACACATGATGTGAAGCCACGTGTTAACGATGAGCATCTTGGCCAAGACCCACATCCTCCAGTTACCTTAAGCCTCTGGGAAGCCTGGACTTGCCCATCACAATGGGCATGGTCCCAATGCTCGGCTGGCTGCACCCGGCGTGGTCCAGCCATCCGAGGAGAGATGCGAGCGGATGTCAGCGTTCAAATCTACCGTGGGCTTTTACCTCCCTTAAATGTCACTGCTGAAGTCATCGCATGCTCTGAGCTCCCCCCTCCACCCACAGCAGCAGAGGCTTTTCATAAAAAGTTTGTAGGAGGTGTCCACTGGAAAACACAGGGCAGGAGGCCGGTGATGCAAAAGCAGGGGACTGCGAGAAAGATTTTCATCCTATTGTCAGATTACCATGAAAGAAGAAAGTCTCAGGGGAGCTTGATGTCCTGAGGATAGATTTTTGCACTGCTTCTAACAAGTGCTACAGTAAGTGCCGAGAAGGGCTTTTCCAACAGCGTTTGCTGGAAATTTTAAACAAACCTCTTCACATGTGTGAGTGACACTTTTCGGAGCGTGCATTTTCTGCAAATAGTCCTGGCACTGAGATTATTGAGGCAACAGCTACAGAAATTGGCTGCCCCCAGCCGGCATCCCAGAATGGTCATGGGGATGGAGTTTTGAATTGATTTATGAGGCTAAAAGAGGCCCTGTATGTAAATGGTTATTGGATTTCAGTCTCTTGCTCCCATGTTGAGAGCAATAGCTCATATTTAGTGAGTGCACAGTTTCTAGGAACTTGCATTCAAATTTTGAAATTGCCCCAGAAACCTGGTTTTAGGTTTCTCATCCGATCAAAAGCACAACCTTTGTTCTGTTACCTCTCTGAATTAATGGCTCAGGATATTTCCACCTTGGCCCTACGCTGACATTAGCACAGAAGCATCTCCCAGACTTGAATAATTTCACTGTTATCATCAGAACAGTCCTTGCCATGGAAAGGAAGGTTCAGCTCCGATGGGGAGTTGGAAGCCCAGAGGCATTAAGTGATGTGACCAAGGTCAGCTGAAGATACGCGGTCCCACGTAACTCTCCTGGAAGCCAGACCAATCCCTGACCCTCAGACCTGTCCCTGCTTTCAGACTTTATCCCGCTCACAGACTCCTTGCAAGTAACTGAAAGGCCAAGAATATTCACAAGGTCATCAGTGAATAATTTTGAATAATTGCCAACCCTGGGAAAATCACAGGTCGCTTGTAGACAATTCACGAGCAGGAAGAGGCAAAAAAAAATAAAGTCAGAGTTAATTCTTTCTCAGATATCTATGCTTCAGCTTCATTAAAATGAACACAAGGAAATTATATTTTCAGAAAATGAAATAATATTAATGGACAGCACAGAAAAAATCCCAGTAGCCAACAATTTTGAATCCTAAACACCTGTAGAAAGCTGTGACTCCGTGAGCAATCATACCGACCAAACGGTTCACTGCTGCTGTCTTATTTTTTCTCCCTGCACTTGTTCATGGCCATGTGGTCCTTCTGCTCTGACTGTGGTCCTCATGGACTCCTTTGTGATGTGGTTTGGTTCCTCAACACAGCAGGAAATCAGCCCTTTTTTGAGCTCAGGCAGGACTAGTGAACTTAATTGGCTGTCAGACGTCATATTTCCATCGCTAAATAAAAGGATGGAGCAAACACTGTCATGTCACTGTTTCTGTCCCAGGTTTCATTTTGGCCAGCTCAGGATATCGACCTGTGGTGAAATGCCTGGGCAGAGCCCAATGTAGGGTTCACTCCATCAAGTAACTCAGATAGGATGGCTCCTTCCAACCTACACAGTCCTCCAGCACCATCCCTGAATTCTTTGCACCCCCAAGGAACGCCCCAGGTGCTATCAGGGCATGCAATGAAGCCAAGTATGTGACAGCATGGTCCTCCCGTTATTCCAGGCATGTGGAGATGGAGAAGACACACAAAGAGCAAGGACACCTTTGGGGCAGCGGGGTCTCAGCATAGCCAGTGATCATGACCACGGATGGTCTGTTCCAAAGAGTTCTTACCCACTCCCAAAAATCTCAGGAATTTAGTTGAGCTCAGAATCACCCCTCTTTGGACCCGATTTGCAATGTGAGTTGTGGTGAGGCACCAGCTCTGGATGAACACAGGGACTGGGACATGCCCTGGGGTCAGGACATGGGTTACACCATATGTCTACGTGTTTTTTCCTTGATTTGGGACCCTAACTGCCCACCTGACTGTGTTTTAGGAATCTAACTATGGGCATCTAATTTTGTAACTCTTGACCAAGGGGCCAAACTAATTTGTAGTCGTCCTCTTAACTATTAATGAATTTATAATGGGAGAACAGTTTGTCTCTCTATGCCAAAAATAAGTATATTCAGATGGGGGGGTCGAGGGTGCTCTCTTTTTCCCTTTTCAAGGAAAAGACAAAGGTACTTTGTGCCTGATTTGAATTTCAGACAAACATTTAACAGATCATTTGCTTTCCCAAACGTACAGTGCAGCCTCTGAGAGCAAGCTAAATTGCTATAAATTAAAGTTAAATGTCAAAAAGGCAAAGATGTGCAGGAATGCAGGAGACAATCTCTGTGCAATTGGGGTTGTTACTGAGCTGCTTTTATCCACTTTGCTTGCATATTGTTAAGTGCTCTTCCTGGAAAGGGGACCTTTTTTTTTTTTTCTTTCAATTTTTAAATAAATCCCAACCCCCTGTTCTACCAAAATAGGATGTGATAATTTCTCATTTCCAAATATCATCAGAGAAAGAATTATGATTGTCTACTCGTTGTGCTTATCATTTCGTTTGAGTTTTCCAGAGAAATGCCATCCTTTCGATATAACAGGTATCAACCTGCTCAGTAAAAGGGAAATTAAGGTGCCATTTCTACCTGTGCTGAGTAGCTGGCCTCTGTGGGAGGGACGTAATGAAATCCCTGCTTCTTCTGTTACTTTAAAATAGAAAATATAAGGGGAAATGCAGTGTGGGCTGTACATGACAGAGGAGAAAACAAGTATCAGTGTTCCAGCAGTTGAATGCCACCTATAAAAAAACGACATCTGTGAGGTCAGCTTGCTCTTGCCCTCCCCACTTGCAGCAGGACCTCTGTCCCCACAGCCCCCCCTTGTTGTCCTGGCCTTGGGTGCAGTTTTGTTGACAATGGAGCATCATCAGCCCACAGCAGGGAGAAGTATCTCAATGGAACAGCGCTACCGCACAAGGCAGGCGCTGCTCTGTTAGGGCTCCCATGCAACCAGCTCTACCCATGTTCAACCGCATCCCGTGTTTTTAAGGAAAGCAGTCCCCATGCTCTGATACCTGTGCGACACTTTTACTGGATGGGAGCTGGCACAGTCTCCATGGGTACTTGAGGTGTTGCTACAACCACCTTTTAATGGGACTTCGTTCATGCTGTGAAGAAGAGTTTAAGACATACACGTATGGGTTCTGAATGCACCGTTACTCAGCACTGCAGAGGGTTTCCACGAAACCTCAATGTCCAGCGCCAATTGATGTTATCCTTGCTGCAAGGCAACTTGCAGGTGAGGTGGGCAGCCTGCACACCCCGAGGCTCTCTGGAGCCCAGTTTGGCTCTAAGATGGAGGGGGTTATCCCTGAGACCAAGGGTTATTCCTGGCTCACATGTGGTCCGAGACACCAGATCCCAAAGCTCAAGAATTTCAAGAATGAGAGATCTTTCCCACTGTACCTGGGAAGACCTAGGGTGCATCTCCTTCTGATGCCTGCCATGGGAAAATATTTAGGGCTGGAGGAAACAGCACTGTAGATGGTGGAAAACTATTTCCACACTGCATGGCAAGGAGAGGTATGACTCAACTGATCTAGAATTGGGTATAGCTTTGCTTCAGGTGAAAGGTTGGACTAGAGACCTTCAGATCCTCCTTGGGCACTTCCAGGATTCTGTGAATGCATGGAGCTACCACTCTCTCAGTCCTCCCTTCGATCACTCTGTTTTTTGCGCTCTTTTCCTGGTTCTGTCTGCCCCACGACCCATTCTTACAGAGCTCCAAAGTGGTCATAACGTTTTTAGCTGCCAACCTCACCGCTACTTTTGAGAAAGTAGGTACAGCATGGGGGACTACTTCCAATTGACCTGTCTAACGCCACTGTAGTCAGTGCAAACAGGAGAGTGCAGGCCATAATTACACTGATTTAAGGCAGAGGTCAACTGGAGGATCTACCTTGTCCACTGAGTGTGCTGACTGTGTTGTACTGATTGTCACATGAGCCATAACATCCATCTCATGGCTGGATACCTTGTAAAGGGTTTAAAGCGTGACACAGGAAGACTAGAGCTCAATTCAGATGTCCGAACTTGCTGTCTAGTGATATTCTAGACATATGCTATTTGTGCTATTCTAAGACAGTGATGTCGAACACCAGAGACGGGCAGATGGGTCAAAACATCTACAAGAGACCCACCACCTCCGTGGGTTCAGCTAGAGCCCAGAGGAGGTAGATCATCTATAATGCCAATGGATCTCTATATTAGACTCTCTTAGCAAGTCCCAGACAATTTGAAAGGCCCCTCTGACCTCAAAATACAGAAAGCAGGACCCATGAGCCCTGATTTTAGCTATGATCTTGTGTTTTTTTCATTTGCGATGTGAGACACCAAAAACTTCAGTGCTGCGCATTCGTCTCTACCCACATACCAGCAGTAGCAGGATTTCTCCTTGTCAGGCAATCAAGCACACGAGGCAAGTAAAGACACTGTTTCTGATTGCCATCACAGTTATGCTGTGCTAAAAGAAGGAATCCTTGAGTAGCAGCATGTCCTGTGAGCTTTCTCTGTCCCACCACTTCCCAACCAGCCAAGAACCCGGCAGAACGGTCTGTACGAGATTTCTGGGGGGAGTCAGGAGCTTGCCTGGGTGCAGGGCCCCTTATTTCTTGGAAAACACGCACCAGATGTATTTGAGGTCTTGTGTGGATCCAGTCAAGACAGAAGAAATCAGAGTCTAGTGTCAAAGACCTTTGCCACTGCTCTTGAGAATCCTGAGCTTCATGCTGACAGATTTACAGCTATAATCCAGAAAGTCACTGACAGGGCTTGTTATTTTTGGCAGGTATGTTTGAAACCCCCAGGAAGAACAAGAGCTGTGGACTGAAACCCTATGAGGTGTGAGGTCTCCTCTTGGCTCTGCAACAACACACGTCTTGGATGGGATAAAGACTTCCTGCCAGGACCTCGGGGTGAGACAATACGGGTGGGAGGATTCCTCTCCAGTAAGAATCCTGGATGTGGGCATAGTTCAGACTCATATCTGGTGGATCTGTCTACACAAATTTTCTGTGAAGGATGTGATTATTTTTTTAGGCTGGCTTCCTAAGGAAATGAACCCTTTATGTAACTTAAATATCAGCTTGCCTGCCTTAGTCCTCCTTTGTAACTTTGAACCCACTGACAAATTTCAGACAATTTTTTTGGCTCAAAGACCTTAAGCTTCTGCAAACTTTATGAAGAAATGCATCTGGCTTAATTGCACTCTGGTCCTGTCACTGGGCACCAGAGGAAAGAGCCTGGCTCCATCCTCTTGGCACCCTGCCTCCGGGTATTTATAGACATTGATGAGACTCCCCTGAGGCTTCTCTTCTCCAGGATGAACAGTCCTGGCTCTCTCAGCCTTTCCTCATAGCAGAGATGCTCCAGTCCCTTCACTGGGATCTCTCCAGTTTCCAGCAAGAGCACATCACTGGCTCATGTCAACTTGGTGTCCACCACGACCCCCAGGTCCTTTCCTGCCAAGCTGCTTTCCAGCTGGGGACCTCCAGCACGTACTGGTGCCCGGGATTGTTCTTCCCCACAACAGAACTTTGCACTTCTTCTTGTTGAACTTCACAAGGTTCCTGTTGTCCCATTTCTTCAGCTTGTTGAGGTCCCTCTGGACCCGTCGGACCAGGGTAGCATGGTCACACTGTGACCAGCTTGTAAGTGAGATGGCTGGCATGATGGGACTCTTGGTCTTCTGCTTCCTGGTGTTTTTATTCTGCTCTCCATAAGACTCGGTGAGCATTTTGCTCGTGATTTCAGACGGGAACAGGATGATACCCTGAATTCATTGCACCCAATGCCTTTACTTTAGTTATGAGTGTTTGGTTATGAAAGAACTACAGGGAAAAAAAAAAAGATCCTTTTGGAGAAAACTTGGGAAGACCTCAGGCAAAGGTACAATCTCCTACCTCAGGAGGGCAAGTCCTCTCTACCGAAAAGGGAGAACATACTGACTAAGTCTATGTTGATATACGCACTTGAACATCATGTCTCCTCCCAAGCAGTCACACCGAGATGCCTTTTTCTATTTATTTCATCTCCTAGAGCCTGCCCACAAGCAGGCTGTATGTCTTCCTTGACTGCTTTCCTACACATCTCCATACAGCACAACTCGTACCCCATCTTCATAAAGAACTTGCACCTCTTTCATTGCCAAGAATCTACTTTTAGATAACAAGTCCATGGACCCTCTGCTGTATGTCTGTCTTCTTGCATGCCCATCCCAGCCCATGCACCTCCAACAGAAAACCTGCAATCTTGCCTTCTTTGGGGCTTTGATGTTGTGTAGGAACTTCTTCCCTCACCAAAAAAAAAAAAAAAAAAAAAAAAAAAAAAAAAGACACAAGCCTTAGAGCTCAATGGCATCTCCTGATGAAGCAGCTTCTGCCCCAGTTTCTTCCTTTAGCTATGCTTGTGCATCCTTTTCTTTTGATATAAGTTTAAATTAACCCTTTGGATGGGCCAAGAAGCCTCCTGCCCTTCCCAAATCAGCCACCAGCAAATCACTCTCCCTCTGCTCCCAACCTTCATGTTGTCCCTGCCACCTCCAAACTGCCAGTGGAGGTGTCTCTGCCATCCCCAAAACGAGAAGTGGGCGTGCTGGGCTCCTTGCGCAACCCCACACTGAAATGCCCAACACAGCTCTCCAGGAGGGAGCAGATGCTTCTTTTATACTTCACACAAACTCGTTTGAAGTGTTCAGGGTCCCTGTCCTCACCCAATATGAAACCTTTACAAAAAACCACCATCAAAGTAAATCTTTTTCCTTGCCTTTTTCTCTCTCTTTCTTCAGTGCCTCTGTTCCCTCCAAGCATCTTTATTCACTACTCAGGGTCTGTTCCAAGTCCAACCTGGAGATATGTTTAGTGATGCTATCTCCAGGGTCTCTATTTTCCCTTCAGGAAAAGATGGACGTGGAAGTGTAGGGTTGTTGTTTATTAATACCAAGCCTGTCTGTGTGTATCTGCCCTGGGATATTCAGGCTCCCTACACCCAGCAGCAGCCAAGCTCTCTGCATCCTCGGAGACCTCAGACCTCCCTACGCAGTAGCCAAACTGAAAAACAATGCAGAGAAAATTTGCTCCTGTGCACCAGCAGCAGAAGGTTGATTTATGAGCCACTCATCCATGGCATGAAAACTCCCAAAGTTTAGCAATCACTGGCCCAAGAATTTTAGAGCTATAGGAGGTGGAGACTGCATCCAACTCACAAAGAAGCAAAACAAAGACAATGACCCTGCTAACTCTCTGAGAACTGAGCTTAGAGATGCTCCTGCCAGGGTTATTCATGGCAGCTATTTTCTTCTCTGGACTTGATAGACTCTTGTGCTGCTTTCAGCACTTTGAGGTTTCATGTTTTTCATTACAGTATTTTCATTTTTTTGCTTTTTAACCGGTTCTTCCAGAAACAAAAATAAATATAGTGCCCCCTATACATACATATATTTATATATACGTGTGTATACACACTCTCACACACACATATATAAGTTACACTTCATAAAATTCCTAGAGAAACCTCCAGCAGGATTGATTGAAACAGGCAATTTCATAGTGAGCTGCAAAGTGAATCAGTGAGTCACGATGCCCTATAAAACACACACTAAAACGTCATAATGACCTACCACTATTATTCCTTCCTTAAATCTTCACCGTGAGAGGAAAGGGAGGTTACAGAGCCAGGGCAGGAGGAACCGAGCTGACTGCAGCACAACCCGAGGCTCCTTTCTGCGAGCACACCTGGGGAGGTGAGGGTCTCCATTGCCAGCAATGGTTAGGTGGTCAAGGAGAAGACAGGATGTGTGTTTGCGGGGTCAGAAATCCCCAGATCTCTTGTTTGCATTCCTAGGAATGGAACAAGTCGGATGTCATCAGCAATAGACATTCAACCCATAATTTAATTGAGTCAAAAAGAAGGTATGAATGAAATCATATCCCTGTCCACACACACAACCCTCTAGTGGGTTTTCTCAACTTCACCTTCACAACTATATGCAAACATGAATTTTTTTCTTTCTTTTCTTTTTGCTAAGACCTTTCTCTACTTCCCAGCCTCCCACACTGCTGTTTCCTTTCTTTCTTTTTTTTTTAACGGATAATCATGACATAAAATGGAAGAAATCATGTAAGCTTGAAGAAAAAGGGATTTCTGGTTGGATGGTTTGTTTATTCGCTTCTGGAAAAGAAATGATCAGAAATATTTTTCCCAGAAAACAACATGTTTTGCTTGAAAGGACCTTTCCTCTTTGTGAAACATTTCATCATCAATGTTTCTGCCAGTTCTAGGGTTTTGCTGCCAAATGAATCCTGAAGTGCAAGTGAACTTTGAACAAGCAATCTTAACTTTTTTTTTTTTTTCTAGTCAGAACCCCATGGAAATGTGACAACCACCAAACTATCACCTATTTTCTCTGAAGTTAAGAAAGCTCAGCTTTCACCGGAAAGCCTTGAGGACCATGACACACAATGACCTGGAGCTTCTGATGGTGTGTGAATCTGTCTGAGGTCCCAACCACAGTGCTAGACCATGATATCGATGGTAAAGACATCCTGAGGAAAGACTGTGGGCTGTTTCTGGTGGAAGTGGTGCTGAAGAGTTCATTCCAAGGAGGATCAGAAAGCAGCAGGATGTCATCCCGCTCTTGCTTCCCATGCAACAAGTCCCATCTTTTCCTGCTCCTCTTGTGAAAGATCACCAGCTGGTAATGGGAAATTTCAGCCTGCTTTGGACCACATCCTGGTCTAAAAGTGGGGGAAATGCTTTCAAATTAAACCGCCGAGCCAAGTCCATGAAATACAAAATGTGCAGAGACAATTGCAAATAATAAAAAAAAAATTAACGTAAATTAACTTTCAGTTGGATTGGTCCTTCATTGCCTTATATCTTGATGCAAACACTTCCGTCTAAAGATGGGAAGCCAGTGCTTTGCTAGCCCCTGTGGAATGGGACTTTCAGCTTCCAGCTTTCAACCAGTCAAGGCTAAAGGAACTTCAGGACTAGGTTTAGTTTCTATGAGACTTCAGTGGATGGCTCGTTCTTGTCCACTCTTACCTTGAGTGAGTGTCACCCATACTTTGACTTCTAGACTTTATTATAACTTCTCAGTTGTCTCTTTCCCAGCCTGAATCCCATCCCCAGCTTCTCATTCCACTGCTGAGTTACACCAGACTCGTGCAGGCATCATGTCACTGACTTGAGTGGTCGTCTGAACCCAGCTACGGCAGTTACGCAGGAATATGCAAAAAACATGTTTCTGGATTATCTCGTGATGCTTTACTGGCACACACATTTTTATTGACTTTTATTGGATCAATTTTGGGTGTCTGTGTATGTTTTTATAAGCAGACACCAGCAAATTTAGTTGGGATTGACAACCTAGATGTGTGGAGAGATACAGGAGCATAAATGTCATTGAAATGAGACTCAAGGACATCAAGGAAGATGAAAACCTTTTGATATGGAAGATTAATAGCATCCAGACAGTTGTGGGGTTTTTTTAACTTCATTTTTTGTGTCCAGATCCAGATATTGACATCTCAGCATGAGAAAGCAGACTGAAGTCCATGAAGGTATTAATGATGCTGTGAGTTAAATGCATTTGTGAGTCTTTGTGGGACCGACAACTCAATTAGCAAAAGGTATTTAGGAATACAAATACATTTTAAAAAATAGCTTTCAAGTCTCTTTTTTACCCAAGTAAGAGGCTTTACTGTTTTGTTTATCTTCTTTTTGACCAAACTCTGGGTTTGTTGTCATCATTGCTGAATGTCTTGAATTTCTTTTGATACAATTTAAAAGCTATTTCCAAAAGAATGAAAAACTTTCCAATGCCTTTTTCTTTTTTTCTCTCTGAGTTTATTACACAGTAAACAAAACAGATTTATTTCTGTGCACACCTGTATTATTTCTGAAGAGCTGTTGAGCATCTGTGAAATGAACAGATTGCCTCTTTTTTTTTTTTATTAAACAAAAAAGCCCCAAAACAAAACTTGCAGAGCTCGAGGCTCCTCTGTGTCATCACCCACGTTGCAGCAAAGTGAACGGAGCATCTCTGCTATTCAAATCCAATAGCACTTCAAACCTCTTCTCCAGTGGTAGAAATGGCAACAGGAAATGTAAGCCTGTGTCTCAGGGCTTTTAATTATATTAATAAGTGGTTCTGGGAATGGAGGAACTCATGAAGCTTGAGTAGATTCTTTAGTGTCTAATAGGGTTTTTTAGGTGATCCTATAAGCTTCAATAATAAAACGCCTTTCTGCTGTCCAGATGTTTGTCTTCCCTAAATCCAAAGGAATTTAATTTATTTATATATTGAATATATTAATGTTTAATATTTTGGAGACCCTTTGGTTGAAATTATCCAAGTGGTTCAAAAGTTGTTGTCAAATAAAAAGGGCAGATGTCCGAACAGGCACAAAGACAAATGCAGACATCTGCCTAAGCTAAATGTCTTTAGAAACCAGGTCCAAAACAGAGGGATGCTGCTCCTGTGTAGGTGGCGCACATGGACCTGAACCCCACGGCCAGTTCCCAAACCGCAGAACAGGGAGCACAACTCCACTGTCACACCTCCATGAGCTACATCAGCATTCACACCGTACGATGCAATCCTCCTCAGCCCCTCCACTAAGGCTCTCAGCAAACACAGGCAACCACATACTTTGTCCAGCTGGTGATGAAGCTCATCGTACCTACGATCCGCAGCACAGGAGCTCTTTAGGGCAATAAATTTGTCCACCACTGCTTTGGGTTAAGCTAATTTTAACTTCTGCACCAGCAAAAGATTCTCTACAGCTTTATTCTCCCTCTATCCCCATCAAAGCTGACGATTTTATTAAGAAAAGTATTTTATGTGGAAACTTGCCATGTCAGTCTATGCAGCTTGCTCTTCTGCAAAGGCAAATTCGTGGTTGCTGGAACGATGAGCCAGTAATCCAGCAAAGAGTTAAAGGACATGAAAGCTCTTCCAGAAGCAGCTTAGTGCACACAGGCAAAGCAATTGGGAAGCGGGCACATTACTGCCGCTGAATGAGTGACCCGTAACGTCATGATGACACATCACTATTGTTCCCTTGTAGAATATTTCCTTCAGGAGCAAAATGAGTGAAAAACGAGTTCCCAAATGATTGCTATCAAAAGAAAAAAAAAATTAAGGGAGGAGGGGATGAAAGGGGGAAAAAAAAAAAAACTAGAAAGGCTTCATAGGCTAAGAGCAAATTACTCCGCAATTCAGAGAGTGATTTCATGGACATGCTGCAGGGATAATGTATTCTGAGTGGCTAGAATTTCATTTAATTCCACTTCACTGTTGAGCATCTTTTCCAGTGGTTTTACGACTGAACACTGTGTGCCCATTTGCCTTGTTCTTAATCTGGCTTTTTGACAGTCACTCTGGATGTACAACGTTCATGTTTATTTGCACGATGCCCCTTTACCGTATATGTCCTGAGACAGAAGCGGTAAAAGGAAAATGTTCGCAAATGAACCCTAATTTCACGACAATCACTGTTTAGGCTAGTGACTCAAGGTTTTTGTCTCTGCCGTGCACCCGGGGTAACACAGGCTGTCAGTCACCCACAGATCAATTAATTGATCAATCAATCTATTTTTCTATCTTGCAGAAATCCCTGGAATTGTCTGCAATGATGGAGGGGGGCAGAAAGCTCTGCAAACCTCAGCTCAATTGCATGTCCAGAAGCAACCCCGGGACAATCCTGTGCTGAAATCTGGAATATCTCTTGGTTTTCTGTAGATTTGTCCCAAAGCCACGTGAAACCTCAAGCATTTTGATCAGGTCAATAGTGAGATGTGGGGTTCATTTAAACCCTTAAAATGAGAATTAAATTCTGGCAACACCAACCAAACCCAAGCTCTGGCCAGAAGGAAGCTGCCGAGCTCTGCACAGAGAGCTCCTCCTCAGTAGAGCTTTCCAAAAAAGCAAAGCAAGTAGAAAACACAAATGTCTTATTTTTTTTTCCACCCACACTAAGTTCAAAACTCCCATTTGAGGGGAAAAAGTGCAAAAAAAAAAAAAAAAGATTGTAACTTAAACTTCCTTCCTGACATGCCTGTTCTAAATACGTATTTTTCTGAGCCCAAGAAGCTCAGCTGTGCACAGAAGAAGGACGTTATATCAATAAAAAGTATTTTTCAGAGTGTCCCAGGTGCCAGTGGTCACCTCAGCTTGGACCTAGAGATGTATGAAAAGCTACTGGAGGCTCCCAAACAGGTTTCTGCACAGACTTTCCCAAAGGCGTGAAGAGATGCTCTGAGCTAGGAGCTACACAGCAAAACCTGTGCGAATTACTGTTCCAGGTATATTTCTCACGTGGTTTCAGCTCCTTTACAGTAAAAATAAAGATGTGTCTTGCCTCTTGCCTTCTCTTGAAGGCAAGATAAATGGCTAGACCAACCTCTGGTCCCAGGCATCACCCCCATTCTTCTTACTCGTTATTCAAAGACCATGATGTTCTTTTAGCCATAAATTTTTAATATAATTAAATATATATTTCAATGTCAATTCCTGGACCAGTTCTGGACCATCTATATTGGCCATAGTGCCACCAACTGGAAACATCAAATTATGCCATTTTTGTACCCTTTCTGCGTTTTTTTCTCTCCTCTTCCTGCGTTGGCCGAATCAACCTGGCTTGTTGGGCAGTAGCAATGTGACAGTAAAACTATCCCAAGTAATTTTCCTCTTGGATTTATCCTGTCCTTGGAAGGTATGTTTTATTAAAGCAGAGGACAGAGCAACCTCTCAGAACATGTTAATTCCTATTCAGGCCCCAAAAAAAATTTTTTGGGGGGAATTAAACCAACCCTCGTCTTTCAACTGTGAGGTCTTTGTAAGTGCAGCGTGATGGGTGGAGGGAAAGGGTGGCATCACAGGTATTGGAGATGCTGTCCCTCCACGAGTCTATAATCACGGAGACATGAAGATGGTCAAATTTGGCTGGATGAGAGATTTTGCAGCAAGGTGGAATTGGGAATATTTGCCTGAGTGTTTTCTTGTGCAGCCCCATCTGCCTGTAGCCAGTGTTCTCTCTTGCTTTATAATTAGCACAAGGACCGGTTTGTCATTCTGTCTTTATACCGTCTCCAGCACAATGGAGCGTTGGTACAAGTCACACTCCCGTGTAAACCCGTTATTTGCAGATCAAGAAAAAGGACAGCGTGGCCTCAAATCCCATTTTGGCCCAGCGGTGGAACGAAGGCAACAATTAGAAATAAAAAGACAATAGAGGAGAAACAGAACTAGGAAGATGGTAATTAGCAAAAAATGAAATGCTATGAAATTCAGATAGCTGGTTAGGAGAACTAAAGACATCAGGCTTCAAGAACTGTAGGGAATGTTAAAAACACGAGGGATCTCTGCAAAGATATTTAGCTTATTGCCTGTCGAGGAGAAGAAAGTAATGACATGTTCTCCATCCCCCAAGATGTTCTCATTTTCCTCTCCCATTTTTTTCAAATAATATGAAAGAATTATTTGTATTTCATGAATACGATTAGTAGTAATCATCCAGGAAGATATTAAGAAACTACTAGGAATGCATTTATTTAAATATTATTAGGTCATTATAATGCACTTAAAATGTTGGCTGAGGAGAAATCCGCACAAGCGTGTGTAGTAAGCCCTGCGCTGCTTAACATGAGCTTTTACTTAAAGAAAATATATTACCAGTCATGACAGGGCTAGGAAGGATTTTAAACAGGCAGTTGCAAAATGACCCAGAGAGGTTTAAGGAATGCAGCCCAATAGGGAAGAGGGTTAAGGGGTCTCCAGAAGCAAGCAGCTCACCAGCAGTTCCCACCACGGTGCTGTAGCAAAGAGATGAGCAGAGACGCTGGAGAAAACAAGAAGGGAGTTGGAATTAGGAAAGGAAAAATGTTTTCCGCTTCTATGCAAGGCACCAGTGAGACCGAGATGTGTAGACCAGCTGGTTGTCTGCCGTCAATTTTAAAAAGGAGTTTGGGGAAGAGGTCTAAAGAGTGTCCAAAAAAAAAAAAAGTGCAAGAAAAA